>JAVJIF010020797.1:0-31440 GCA_038442645.1 Agave tequilana | reverse complement strand
AAAGGTTCTTACATCAATCCTCAACATAGATTGAGGGTTTTGGTGCATGTTTAATGTTAAGGTTCCTTGATCTGCATTGTCACCTTAGGTTTTGGTGAAGTCTTCTCACTTGGTATTAGAGACCAAGTTTCAAGAGGTTTGAGGTGAAAACCTTAAAAATTTTAGTTGATTACCCTCATTTAGTTTGTCTTTCTAAGTAACTCATTCTTATATTGGAGGCCTTTCTAAATGGCCAAAAGCCCATGTGAGGGTGTATGTTAAGTGTTGATATGCTTGTGATGTGTTGTGATGCTTTCAAAAGGGCTTTTAAAGCAAATAAGTGCTTTTGTAAAAAAAAAAATTGTTTGATAAATGATTAAAAAAAGATTTTTAGAAAAAGCATAAGCCAAAAAGCTGCTTTATTGAGTAGCCATAAAATTTGGCTTCTCCTTATAGTAGAAGCATGTGTTAACCCACAATGATCTCCTATTTTCTCATCTATATTTTCTCTAGCATGATCTCTCATGCAAATCTAGTTTCTATTTGAAAATTTTGATTATTTCGCTATATATTTTTTTTCTATAAATCTTACCTAAAGTTTTTTTACCTTAAATTATTCATCACAAATTACTTCATTTTTTATTGATAAAAACTTAAAATTTTAAAATTACCAAACATCATAAACCTTGCAAAAGTTATTTTCTAAAAGGTGCTTTTGGGTAAGTCCTTTTCTAAAAGAACTTATTTAAAGCAAAAGCAACGCCAAACACACCCTTGATATATTACATTAGCCTTATTTGATTACAATTTTGAGTAAAGTTGTTTTTTGACGCCTCTTATTTCTTACCTTCATTTTCACTGAGTCCTCCCAAATACTACATCCTATGTCCTAAATAGACATCTTGAACATACAAATTTTTATTATTATTTAAAGATCTATAAATCTTAAGTGAGTTGTTTTAAAAGCATCTCTAAATCTCTAATAAACCTTTGCTCATGCTTCCCCAAGCAAGCATTTAAACAACCTCTTAAGTTTGGTTCTCTTTTATGAATTTGTTGTTAGGTGATAAGTTTTCATATTTTATAGGAATTGGAGAAGTGGGTAGATCTCATGATGGGTCTCAAGGTTTTGCAAAGAGTTTTTGAGTGAGTTTGATAAGAACCTTGAAGAAGAGGTTGAAGAACATAAAGAGAATGTGTGCTTTGATCATATTTACTTCTTTTAAATGGTATGTAACCTAAATCCAAGTCAAGGAATATCCCTAGCATACACAGATAAATAGAGTGATTAACAATAGGTGTGATTTTTTCCCATCTTAAACAGTATGAGGAGATAAAATGAAAATATGAAATTTCAAGGGTTAATAGGGAATTAAAGACGTGTTTTGCTATCGGGAGAAGGTTCATGAATAAGCTTTTAATATATTAATTCGTAAGAAAATATTGATTACTTTCCTCAGAATTAATATATGTTTTTAAATTTGTTATAAAAAAGTTGGGGTATCTTTGTTTCCACCGAAAAAAGGGAAAAAGAAAATAATTAGCATAGCAAGTAACACTAGCAAACTCATTTTATATGAAAAGAAAAAAAAAATGCTACCAACCAATGTACCAACAAGTGTAGAACCAAGATATAATACCACTTCGAGCACAAGTAGGATTAGATTCTTTTATTATTATCTTTTTAAGAGGAGTCCTTCAGCTTTGTTTTTTTAGCGTAGTTTTAAGCTTTGTTAATCTTAATGGTTGAAACTTGAACAAGAGCACTCTAATGGTTAATAAGGATTGGGTTCGTAAAAGCTCCGTTACTCACATGTCGTTGATTCGGGCTCTCACACGCGCGTGATATTGAGTGCTTTCATGTGCCTCTTGATTATAAGAAAATAGACATTTTTAGAGCGGAGGAAAAATCTCAAATCCAAGCAAGGCATGCGCCCCACCTAAATTGTATTTAACAATTGATTGGCAAATAAGAAAAACCTGATGTATGTGAAATGTGCAAGTCAGGTAGTTTAAAATGATTTATGACAAAAAATTCTAAATTTTGATTCCAAGTGGGCTTTTGGATTGGTTCGGGTCAGGAAATAAAAGAAGAAAACAGAAAAAAGTAGTAGTTGGTGGAGGGGGGGAAAAACACAGAAAACAGAAGTGGAGGGGGTTGGGGGTTGGCTCTCTGCTCCTTGGTTTGGTTTTGATTGGGAAATAGAGAGAGAGAATTGAGATCATATGAATCGTATGAGCTGTCAGTTAATAGAAAGGGCGGAAGGTTTCCATTTATTATTTCCTCCGAAAACTCTCTCTCTCTCTCTCTCTTCAGCGACCGCTTCAACCGCTCCCTCTCCTTCTCTCTCTCCCAGAGGTGCGCTCCCTCCTTTCTCTCTATCTCTCTCTCTCTACTTCTTAGATCTCGACTCTCTCTTTCTCTCTCAATCGTCTAGGGTTAGGGTTTTCTGCTCCTCGATCCTCTTCTTCTCTTCTCCCTTTCTTCGATGGAGGGTTTCGATTTGGCCCAGCAATGCGGGGTTCTCGCTTAGAGGGACTTCAGCTCGCTAGTTGAAGAGAAAGGGAAGGGAAGAAGGGCTCGTTTCGTTTCGTTTCGTTCTCTTGTTTGTTTCTTCGTTTCGTTTCGTTTCGTTCTCTTGTTTGTTTCTTCGTTTCTGAATTTGGTTGAGATTTGGGAGGGGATCGGAGGAGGAGGAGGAGATGAGTGCGTCGAGGTTTATAAAGTGTGTCACCGTCGGCGATGGGGCCGTTGGCAAGACCTGCATGCTTATTTCCTACACCAGCAACACTTTCCCCACGGTAAATTAAGATTCCCCTCTTCTCTTCTAGGGTTTCACTTTTTGATCCAGATTCAGATTGTGCTTTAATTTTGGGGGAAGGTCTCCATCTGTACTTCTTTAATGAATTGATAGGGATTTTGAGTGGAATGTTAGAAAAATGCTTTCTTGTGAACAAATTAGGGCATAATTATGCAATTTGGTGAATGTGCACGACTTTGGTCCTCATAATTCTGTTTTATTGTAGAAGAATGTTCAATTTTTTATTTTTACAATTGATCTAGGAGTTTATGAGAAATCCATTCGAAAGACAGGATCTTACCGTTTGATTTCACGAAAAAAGGCTCATATTCCTCTTTTGCCTCGACAACATGGGGATATTGAGAAGTATGTATGCAAAGATTGTTTCCCTTTGTAATTTGGTTTTTCTTTTTCTTTTTTTAAAGTTAGCTAGACAAGGAATGTATAAGGATTGCTCAGGTTATTAGGAAAGTTGTGGTCAAGGCAGCCTACTTGTGCTGCTGGAAAAAGACATCAAAAATGGATCCTGCTTGAAAAAGAAAAAATGGATCCTGGTTTAGCTATAGGATCTTTGTTGTTCCTATGAACTCGTTGGTACTTCTGACAAGCACATGTGAAAGAAACTTTTGCTTTATATATATGTAATATTTTCTTTTTGCCTTTTCAATCATGCAATTTGATGAATGTGTTGGAATTGTGTTCTTCAAATTGGAATCAAGGTCAACACAGCGCAGATTAATTTAAGACGCGCGCACACACACATGCGTACAATCAAAGAGTACATTGGGGGAGGGAAAGCTTGTTTGTTTTAAGACCTTAAATTAATTTAATTTGAGTTTGGAGAATGTGTCCCTTTGATGCTTTGGATTTTTAATATTGCATATGGGGATTCTACATTATATATGATTGGGTTTTAATCATTTGAGTTATGCAATTTTTTGAGTTGTGCAATTTTTGTAAGTTTGCTGCAATTCTGTTCCTGGTTATTAGTAAATCTATGGGAAGGAAATTCATTTGTAATTCCATGATCCGTATTTTGCTGGAATTTGTGTTCCTCAAATTAGTGAATTTATGAAAAGTTCATTATTTTTCATGAAGCACCATTGGTATTGCTTTTGAAAAAAAATCATCTGAGAGGGTACTTTTTTTGGGGATATTTTATTTTTGAGAAATTTTCAGATTTTCTTTAGGGATTTATCCTTTTGTGACTAATTATGTTGATTTGTAGGTCATATGTAGGATTAGTCTTTTTTGTTATCTAATTATGTTTTTATCATTTTAGCTTTGGAGTTTGACTTTTTCTTTGTCCTTTTCTTCCCATTTTCTTGATAAGGAGTTTGAGAGTTGTCTTGTGCTTTTCTTATATAGGGAGTTCATGGAGGAGGAAGCTCATTTGTTGTATTACTTCTGTTCGTTATAGGGTTTCTTTAGGTAGTTTGAAAGATTATATTTTCTTTTGTAGGAGATTGCATATTTTATATTTGATTATAATGGAAAAGTTCTTGATTTTTGTGAATCTTCCATCCATGGGATTTTCTAGAGAATTTTGAAAAGAACTTTTTAATAGTGTAGTAGTCAGATTTTGACCCTCGTCAAGATCTTGACATGTGTCTCACCGCATCATAGGTGTCTCAAGCGAACAACAAACTTGATATACTAGCTGGCCCATGCGGGTCCAAGAAGGTAGCCTCAGGCCTTGTCCGGAGTTCACAGTTGATCCAAGATCCCTCTCCGACATTCGCACCATGAGGTCCCTCTCCGAGTCCGCACTTGACCCGAGATCCCTCTCTGACACCCATAATAAAGGCCCTTCGCAAAGACTCACCTCCGCACTGCTCAATGACATAATACCCGACACCTGGAGTCTGTTACGCAGTCAGATTATCCCCATGTTCTAAATGTGTCAACACCCCCTATTTCAGTTAGGGCAGTTATGGATGGTGGCGGATATCTCTGCATATCAATTTCAACAATCGGGCGCAGTAATATGGGCAATTACGAGGAAATTGCAACTTGTGAATCATGTAGCTATGGAGATCCGAAATATTCGCGTCATCAATTTCAAAGCCAAAGGGTATTTATGCATATGGAGGTCCATCGAGAAAAGGGGATCAAACTCCAGAGGATGAAACTTATAATAGAGTGTTGGGAATTCCTTGTAATCTCTTTAATTTAGTGAAAACTCTTCCTCTTTGCACCGCGTTTTTTCTCTCGGGTTCTCTACGTAATTCTCCGGTGTTTGAGTTTGATTTACATTTTCATTTACAATTTGAGTGTAGATAAATTTCCTTGAGAAATTACCTCTACATTTTGGTGCTTTCATTGAGATCTGAGTCCCAACGTTCAGATTTCTCCTCTACCAAACCCATTCTCAAAAAGCCTCTTCAGAAAGTCATGGCCCGGAAGAAGCAGCTGACGACCATTGGCGAAGGAACCACCTCTAATGGCAAATCCGTTGCCACCACTGGGCATTATTTGCTCGAGCAGCCTTAACCTCAGTCCCATCATGGAAGAGATAGTCTTCGCACCTTCGCAGGGGGTAGCTAGAGACATCCACCCACCGTAACATACTGAGCCAAACTCGAAATGTTCGCTGACATGAAGGGAGAGATGGCGAAGCAGCTAGCTCTATTTGACTTCTATCGGGGGTGATCGGAACATGATCGAGAAAACGCAGTCTGTGAGCGAGAGGAGTTGAAGTGTCTAAACAACAAATTCCTCGCCTAGATCATGGCCCTCCAGAACACCCGAAGACCACCTCTATCGTCAGAGAAGCCCGTTGATATAGAGACAAGTGACAAGCAGTCTCAAAGCCAGAAGCATCGCAGAGCAACCTCCCCCACTCCATTGGAGTCATCCGATGACGGGTCAAGTTTGCCTCTTCCTGTACGAAGGATAAACATGATCATTCTCGGAGGAAGGCCGAGGAGTTCATCTTTGTCCAAGATCGCAATAAGCTTGTACAAAAGAGGCAAGGATGCCACATCATGGCAGGTTCAGAGCCATCACTCCCGATGCATCCAACTCCCCTTTGGGCATACTGGAATATGAATTTTCTAAGAAGTTTATGATTCTGACATCTGATTGCTACTCCGCTCAGAGCGATCTGGTCCAGCACCTCCGCCAGTATTAGGATAAGATGGTGATCCATTTCAGAAATGATTCTATCTAGTGCCGGATTTTTCCCTCAGCTTGAAGAGAGTGGCCTCCGACTGGTTCTACTCTTTTCCATCACGCTCAATCTACAGCTTCGAGGATCTCACCAAGTTGTTCCTCGCTCAATACTCTTCCCGTCAAGAGTTCAAGCAGAACAATTGTCACCTCTTCTCCGTCAAGATGAGATCCTCCGATGGCCTCAAGGCGTATATTGGCTCCTTTCAAATTAGCTAGCCACACAACTGCAGCGAAGATGCATGTGCCCTCGCATTCATTAGCGGACTACGGGTCACCCACTTGATGTACAAACATCTCATGATGTACGTCGTCACCTGTTGGTGCGAGGTCGTTTATCGAGCCCAAATTGAAGGAAGCAATGAAAAGTTTCACCAACCCATTTTTCAATCGCGACGACGACAGAACAAAAACGAAGCCGCATCTGGAGACCCCTCCGTCGACATCCAGGAACGCAGACAAGGCGCTTTCAAGAAGAAACCATTCCCGCATCCTAAGCAGAGCCCACTCTGAGCCTACCTGGTGGACACTAGCTTCACCACATTAGAGCTCCGGATCCAAGACGTCTTTGAAGCATCAAGGACCAGCCTTGGTTAAAGTGTCTGGAAGCAAAATCACATGACTCTACTTGTTTCGGAGCGAAGAACAACTGCTCCTTCCATGTCAACAGAGGACATCAAACTTCTTAATGTCGGTCCTTCCGTAAGTTCCTTGAAGATTTCTTCAGCATGGCTATCTCTAAAGTACATTTGCACACCCGGAGTCTTCTTTGAGACAGAAAGACAGCTAGAGATCCCGTCTCCGAGTCAACCGCGACACACGAGCGGTTGACTAACATTAACCCAACCAATAAGAGCAGAGAAGTTCGTCTAAAGGATAAACGTTTCATGTATCTCATTCACTTTTATGTATTTTATTAAAATTATTTAATAAAAATACATTTTGATTCTTAACGGCTCTCTACATTCTCCGCAGGATTTGCAATCCGCTCACAAAACCACATGTAGGCTATTTATGAGCTCATCTTCTCGGGAACTTCTATCTGTGGGTTCTGAGGGAAGCTCCTACTCGAGAACGACAATGCACATATTTACCCTCTAACATCGCCCTGGCTCATCCCCGGCGGGTAACTACCATTTAGAAGGTTCATCCCCTTCGGGCAACTACATCTAGAAGGTCCATCCCCACCAGGCAAATGTGTTGGTTCATCCTTGATTGGGAACGGGTCTCCGAGAAGCTCATCGCCAATCAGGCAACTGCCACCCGCACAGCTCATCCCTAATTTGGCAACTACCGTCTGAAAGGTTCATCCCGGTTAGGCTCCCACTAGCTTGTCTGTGTTTCCAGTTGGAAGCGCACACTGGAGAATCATAGTACAAATACCCTCTGGGTTTCAAATGCTCATCCTCAATTAGGCAATTGCCCATCGGAAGGCTGATCCCTAATTGAGCAACTGTCTGCCCAGCTTTGCAGCCGAGGGCTCCCCTCACTCGGAGTCTTATGCTTGTGCCTTCCGGGAAGGGAAACCCCCGCTCGAGAATAATGGGATCAACACTAGCCTCCGGGCTCCTGTCGACTTGCTTTCCTAGTTGGGTGGCCATCCACACAGTTTATCTTTACGACTGAAGTCCTCACTTCACTCGGAGTCCAGAGTCCATCGTCTAGCGGCTTAGTTCATCTCCGCGACTGATGTTCCCGCTTCACTCGGAGTCCAGTGCCTAGCGGCACAGTTCATCTCCTCGACTGAAGTTCTCGCTTCACTTAGAGTCCAGCGCCTAGCGGCCCAGTTCCTTTCTGTGCTGAATCATTTCACTCGGAGTCTAGCGCCTAGTGGCCTGAACGTTTAGAGAAGAAGACACCATCCGGAGACGGTTTTGCAGACATCACATTCTTGCCATCCGGAAGTCACGTCTCCGAAGGGGTATGAACATTTCATAATACAAATCAGGTAAGGTCTAAACAATCAGTCATTTCTATTACAAAATACATGCAATTGTATTTTCATTAAATTTCATTATGTGATTATATCTGACAAGTGGAGTACATGAAATTTTTTACATTCTGTGTTTACTTGAAAGAAATAAAGGAGATCCGAGAACCTGTCCTGCCACCATTTACAGACCCTTAATGCAGGAACAATAAAGACTTGTTTATCAGAGGAGATCTTTCGGGGGGCAATTTTCATCCTTGCAACAGTTCTTGAAGTAGGTCATACCTCGTTAATAGCTTCTCATTTCTCCAAAGAAGCCAGATGAACCACCCGCTACGATGATCCCTGAAAAGTCCTCTAGGAGCGAGGCATAGACGTCCGACCAGACAAATCCGGCAGAACACACCAGAAGGAGAAAATATCTCTCCATTGCGATCTTTGAGGAATGGCCTGTTTGGTTAAGGGTGGAAGTGAGGAAGTGAGGAATTGAGGAAGTAATAATAATTCCCTTTGGAACTTGGGAATTGGCTAGTAACTTTTTCGGTGTTTGGATGTTGTTGGGAAGTGTGGTTTGGAAAATGTTTTGTCTTTTCCGGTGTTTGGATGGTAATGTGAAAGTGGAAGTGGAAAAGTTGACCACAAAGTTGACCGTAAAATAATATTAAAATAAAAATTAATTAAGAAAAATAAAAATAGGCTGTAATTAGAATGCATGTGAGATTTACATGGTCAAAAAATTAACTGTTTTATGCTACAATTTATTACAAATGAGATTTACATGACCACAAAATTAACTGTAGCACTCTGGAAATATGAAAATGGTTGTGTAACAGAGAAAAGATAAAAGGAAAAGAGGTTTTCTTATTTTCCTTTTCCGGTGTTTGGATAGATAGGGAAGTGAGCAATTATATTTCCCTATTTCCTTGCTTCCGCCCACTTCCTTGCAACCAAGCAGCCCCGAAGAGGATCAAGCTTCGAGGTGAAAGGCGACTCCCCTACACACCGGATCAGCGTGCTCCACATCTTCCTTATACGCCCTATATGGAGGGAGGGTCAGATCTTTTAGAACGATCCACCCTCTAAAAAGTGGGCGACTCGGAACTAAATCACGCTCCAATCGAAGTGTGCCACCAAGCTATCGCCCCTGGCAGCAGAGCCTTGTCACGGTGGTTGATGTATCATGACGGGCTCATCACGATGGTTGACATATCGCGACGGATAGACTCCGAGCAGCGTGGCCCAACCACCATCCTCTCCACCTTTTCTTTCTCCATCTAATAATGAGGAGAGAAGGATCCATGGCGGTTCTCTAAAGACGACAGAGGAAGAATCCAGAAACAAGACTTTTTGGAGGAGATGACAGAGGTTACTTCTGCACGAAGGATTTTGCCTATTTATAATTGGAGGAGTCAAACCGATTCCAATTCAAATTCGCGATCTCCAAAAAATCAGATCACGTCCTAGAAATTTCGGTCAATCAAAGAAGCACGATGTCAACCGCTGCTCCCCCACGATCTCTGCCATCATGGCACTAGCATCCGAATGGACGCTAGTTACCATTTTAAGAAGCATGGTCACCGGCACACCAACTGTCAGCCAGCAATGTAATCTTCACATCAATCCAAAAGATCTGCATTAATGAACCAGATTTTCATTCAGAGATACTTAAAGTAAAGGCTCCTACCAGTTTCGCTTTTTCGATTCCCCCCATGACTCCGACAATCGAAAGAGCGGGGAGCATATATTGTAGTCAGATTTTGACCCTCGTCAAGATCTTGACACGTGTCCCACCGCATCAGGGCTTCTCGAGCGAACACAAACTTGACATACCAACTGGCCCATTGTGGGTCCAAGAAGGTAGCCTAGATCTTTGTCCCTTGTCCACACCGTTCTGAGGTCCCTCTCTGACATTGGCACCACCCGAGGTCCCTCTTCGACCCCCACAACAAAAGGCCCTTCGCAAAGACTCGCCTATGCATTTAGCGCTCGGAGTCCGTTACGCAATCAGATTAACCCCACGTTCTAAATGTATCAACACCCTTATTTCAGTAGGGACAGTTATGGATGGTGACAGATATCTCTGCATATCAATTCCAACAATCAGACAAAGTAATCTGGGCAATTATGAGGAAATCACGTGTGAATCATGCAGTTATGGAGATCCGAAATATCGGCGCTAGCAATCATAGCGCCACAGGGTATTTATGCACCTGGAGGTTCATCGAGAAAGGAGGATCGAACCCCAGAGGATGAAATTTGTAATAGAGTGTTGAGAATTCTTTATAATCACTCTGATTTAGTGGAATATTTCTCTCCCCCTCTTTGCCCTATGTTTTTTTTTTCTTCTTGGGTTTTTCACGTAATTCTCTGGTATTTGCGCTTGATTTCCATTCTCATTTACAATTTGAGTGTAGATAAATTCTCTGAAGAAATTTACCTCTACAAATAGGTTTCTCTTTTCTCATTTTTTTAAAATATACTGCCTCAACCTTGTGCATTTTGATGGGCACAAGCTTAGATGATGATGATGATGATGATGATGATATTGCATCAAGCTTAGGTTTATCCATATACACTTTATTGTCTAAGAAAAATAAGAATTATTTATCCATATATCTTATTTATTATTTTGCGAGTTGATCAAGTAAATCCCTTTAGTAAATGGATTGAGTTATTTTTTTTTTTCAGTTTTGTGGTGATTTGAGAGTGGTTGGAACATCTCATGTAAAGTTAGGGATCAAGGCAGCTCATAATCCTTTGTTGCATGGAGATTAAGAATTTTAAGATGCGACACGTTCACCTTTTAAAATGTAAATGGTTCTGGGGAATTTTGAGCAACACATTTGAAAAGTCCTTTTTATTCACACATTGTGGAAGAACTATTTGGTTAATTAATCCATCTAATCAGGGTTTTGATCATCATTAATATGAATTGGAGATAAAGACCTGATACTGTCTTAAATAAGAGAATTTTTGGTCAAGGAAGTTCAAGGAGGTTCCATTATTTTATTTTTAAATTTATGTTTCATGGCCTATTGAAGTAGATGACTGCAGCATATATTACTTTGGGGTTACTATGGGGAAGTCTAGATTTTCGTAATGAGTTTAGAGGGCTCCATTTAAGCCACCACCCCCCACACACCCTAGAACACCTTCCCTCCCTCCATCCCTCTACCATACGACAAAGTAAGATGTTTTTATATGTGATAGCTCTATCTGAATATGTGTTTCACGTGGTTCAACTAAAAGATGCCTTTATCTGATAAGTCCTCATGTGCTTCAACTAAAAGATGCCTTTATCTGATAAGTTCACTTAAATGTGTTTAATGTTCTCCAATTAACAACGTTAGCTGATGACTCCAATCAAATTCGTGTTTCATGACTTCTACCATGCAGTGTAAGGGGTGTTTCATACGCAAATCAGAATTCCCTTGTTACGAATTTCTGAAGTAAGTTCGGTCACAAGATTGTGCCCCATTTAATTGTATGTCTCCTTGTGGTTTTCTGCTTGAAACTTTAAAGGTTTTCTTTTTTTTTTTTTTATAGTATTTTGTTGTTGTTATTATTTTGTTTAACAGATGATGGCATTGTTTAGTGTGTACCATCATCTTATTTTGTACTAATTATTTACTTGAGGAATACATTTGAAAAAAAACCTTGTTTTTTTGGTTTCGTACCATCTCACTAATTTTACTTTTATTTGGTAAACCCATCTAATTACGATCTGAAATCTTTTTAAAATTGTTTGAGAAAATTTTGGGTATATCACCTTGAAATTGGAGCCTTTTGTCCAAGCTAGCTCTTTTGTTTACTTTTCAGTTATCATGCTTGCTACTGGTGCATGTAGGGGTATTGTAGCTAATGTAATATTCTTCTCTTTCATGGATAATTGAAAAAATTTCAGCTTAATATTAACTTAAAGTTCACTTTTTTAATGCATCTTTTTTATTGCAGGATTATGTCCCAACTGTTTTTGACAATTTCAGTGCAAATGTTGTGGTTGACGGGAACACTGTTAACCTAGGTTTATGGGACCTGCAGGTAAATCTTCCCTTCTTTTCTGAATTCCCTTCTTTCTCTATCATTCTGTTTGTGGTTAATATCTATATTGTGCTGAGTCTGCTATTGTGTATTTGTGGAACAGGACAGGAGGATTACAACAGATTGAGACCCTTGAGCTACCGTGGGGCTGATGTTTTTTCTCTTGGCATTCTCCCTCATCAGTAAGGCCAGCTATGAAAATGTTGCTAAGAAGGTAAATGAATTATTTTTTTCATCTGTCTGGTCATTCTTTCTGCTTTTATTCTTCTTAAGTGCTTCTATGTGAATGCTGGGTGCTGATTATATATTGTTCTCTTTCTGGACTTTTTTATCCTTTCAGTGGATTCCTGAATTGAGGCACTACGCACCTGGTGTCCCAATTATTCTTGTTGGAACAAAGCTTGGTAAAGTTTCTGTCCTTTTTTGTTTTCGGAGTCTCTTGTTGTAATCATCTTTTCTTCCTTTCTTTGTTCTTGTGTTGAATTTATTCTTTTGATAGTGTCATGCTGTCTCTTTGGTTATGTTAGTTATATGAGTTCTTGCATCCCTAATGGTTTAAGCTTATTAGGGTTTACAATTGTATCCTTTCCCTTTTGCTACTGTTTTGATATTTGAAACTATCCTTCTGTTACACGTGGAAAAGGGGTCTCCTCCCAATTATAATTGTCATCCCCCCCCCCCCCCCCCCCCCCCCCCCCCCACACAACACCAAAAAAAATAAAAAAAGAAAAAAGAAAAGAAAAGAGAAGAAAAGAAAAAAGGAAAAAAAAACCCCCCCCCATTTTCTTCTTCTTCTTCTTCTTCCTTTGCTACAACTGCTGCTGCGGTGGATGCTTGTCCTCTTCTTATCCTCCTACTTTCTGCCCTCTGCTGTTTTTTCCTTCAATCCTCCTCTTGTTTTCTTCAGTTCGTCTACTGGTGTTATTTCAGCTCAGATGTGGCATCTTATTCTTCTGATACATGTTCAATTGCTTGATTTTTGTGTTCTGCAGGCATCTGCTTGCCTCCTGCTCTTCTTTTTCCTCTATTTTCTCCCCTCCTCTAACCCTTTTCTTCTCTTTCCTTCTTCGATTCCCTCTCTTTCTCTTTCTCACTTTGTAATAGTGAAAAAGAGAAAAACCGGGGAAGGAAATAACATGAGGTGAAAATAAGAGGAGAAAACAAGGAGGAAAGAGGATAAGGAGAGCAGAGAAATAAAAGAAGGTGGGAGGAATTATTTGATATCATGATAATGATATCTTGTAATACACAGAGAACACTGTCAGTTGTGATAACTATTGCATAATTTCCTCGTGTTCGTTTACATTTAGCTTTTTCCTTTGATAAGTATTTCTTTCATAGCTTTTGACATTCTAAAATGCGTCTTTATTTTTGCTGGTTTGCTAGGGAATTAGGCAGCCCCTGGTTTTGTGCTTAGCTTGCCCATTGTTTTAGACCATTCTCCCTCAGCTTTGTCTGACAGTTAAGTTTCTTATTTGAAGATGAAGTGATATGGCTTCTTAGTGAGATGTCAAACTTCTTTCACAATCCTGACTAGCCATGTTGATGAGTCTCATGTCCCGTTAATTAATAATAGTTATCAATGTTTGAAATCTATGTATCAGTTTCAGTATGAGCCGTATGTTTTGGTATCAAAATCGGCAATATTGGCCGCTTTGTCATATCGGCACGATTAGTATCGTTTCAATCATATCGGCCATATACGTATCAGGCAATATTTTAAACCATGATTATTATAGATGGACTATGAGGAAGGTTAAACCCATTTCTCATCTTTGGAGCATATCATGTCAATACAATACCTAATTGGATGATTTTTAGTAAGCTAGGGGTTCCAATTTGATTTATGTCATTGCCTGAGATGCAAGTTTTTGAATTTTGAGTCCAAGTGTTGCAGCCTATGTTGAACAGAAAAAATATGGACTAAATTGAATGTAGGTAAGCGTGGATAACTTGGAATAGTTGATGGTTGATCTATAATAATGCAGAGTAGTCTTCGGGCTAATAGTTGCGTGCGAGACATGGCAATTCACAATTAGTAACCTTGATGAGAGGGAACTACGTGGTGATTTTATAATGGAAAATACCAATTTAGTTTATAAATTACTCAGGTTAAGATGTGCTTTGGACTTCATGCAAAATGCAACATTATAGGAGCAGTATATAGTTTACCAATTCTAACTGCCACTGTCACCTTTCAAGGTTTTGGGATGGCAAAAACAAACCTATAAATTGATAACCAATAGGTTAATTTCCAACTTACCTCTAACCTTCCTCAGTTCATATCTCCCCTTTCCATTATGGATGTAAAACAATATTTTGTTGATCAGTCTCTAGTAATGTTGTTGAGTGGTTTTAAACACTTACAAATTGTATACTCTGCCATTGTTTCTTGCTTTTGTTGGTCTGCCATCCAGTGTTTTTTAACTTTTTCCCTTGTGAGGGGACCTTTTGCCATTAAGGGTAGTGTAGATTACATGAGATTAGGGTGCAACTCGGGCAGGTTGGGCCGGGTTTGGACATCTTTCATACCTGATCAACATTCTCAAGTATGCTATCCATACTTCATGGGTCAGGTTTTATTTTCCAAACTGAAATCTTATTTGGCCAAAAACAAGTGAATTCTGTTCATGTCAGGTTTCATGTGGATCAGTTGGGTTTTGGGTCGACCTGGTCCGAGCTGGGGATTTTTTCTACACGTTGATGGAGTATTTCCTCCCCTTAAAACCATCTTATATGGAAATGGAGGATTTCTTCCCTAAACCCAACTTAGTTGGGTAAGGGTGATTTTATCTTAAAGTACAAATTTGCAAGTGCTCCTATGTAAGCTTATATAATATGAAGGTCTCAGCTGGAAAAAGAATCTCTTATTAATGCATAATGTATATATGATATCCGGGTTTAACACAGATTGGTTAGGTCCAGGTCCGGTTTTCCAATGTACTCATCCCAAATCTAACCTGGCTTTTAACTCTGGTTTTATTTTGATACCCATACCAATACCCAAACCAAATAAAAAAGGGTATATGATGAAACCTGGGAAAATATTGGGTTTGGATGGGTCTGGTTGGGTATTATATCCGTTCTATTTGTACCCTATGTAAGATCAACAGCTTAACAAGGAAGTGAATAGCTTATTGGGCTAAGTCTTTGTTGTCTGTATGTGAATACATGGTGAAGGCACTCCTCGTTTGGTGGAGTTATATCGGTTACATCACAAGTTTATAATTCTTCAACCATGAAAAATGTCAATAAATACTTCATATTGTGACTTCTAACTTTTGGTATTGTGCAAATGCGTTCAATGAATGTACACATTACACATTCAAGATACCCTAGATGAAGTGATGTTATTATGTCATCTTTTTCTTCTTAGTACATTAGGATTGCTTTTGCTTGTTTTAAAAGTCATATTAGGCGCTTCTCAGTTCTTACTTTCATATTCATTTGCATCCGTCATTTTCTCTCTTGATTTTGGGTTAGACTCAAAATTTAACTCTACGGGTGAGTTACCCTTTTTTATTGAAAGGGATGGACCCATTTTCTAAGAACATGGAGCTGTGGGAATGGAACGTGAAATATGATTTCTTATTTTTCGGGACGTAGTCTGCTACTTGCTAGTGATGATGAGGAGGGCTTTTCTCTTGGAAGTTGGAAAATGGTCTTTTATTTACATCAAAATGCTTCGGTTTGAACTAATTGCGTCCTTTTCATTTGTCTTATTATTATGTGCAAACTGCACATTTTCCAAGGTTCTCTGTATATTCATTCACTTTGAGGACAAGCGCATTATAGTTTTCAAGGGACCCCCAGTTCAATGCCATGCCACTTTAGATATAGTACTTTGATGCAGTAAGCGTCGCATGTTCTTTTTTCTATACATTTTAGCATTTTCTAGCAAATAAGA
Organism: Agave tequilana; assembly: GCA_038442645.1. NCBI lineage: Eukaryota > Viridiplantae > Streptophyta > Magnoliopsida > Asparagales > Asparagaceae > Agave > Agave tequilana. The sequence goes on along the minus strand of JAVJIF010020797.1, from coordinate 15,611 downwards.
TGGGAGTCCACCTTGGGACAAAGCATTGTCATCCAAGGATGTAAGCCTATATATGGAGTTTTGGAGGAAAATAATAAGAGTTGACATAATGATGCATATCTAGCTAAACAAGAGTAATTAATGAAAAATTTCCATTGGATTTTAGGCATATAATATGGGGGGGGGGGGGGGGGGGGCATAAGCAAGCTTCTAATGGAGCTAGCTAGGAAGTTGCAGACTTGCAGTATTCTTTGCCAATAAAGAGGCCAGATAATTTGAAAAGTGAGAATGCTGAGACATGTCATAAATGCAGAAGACAGTTCAAACTGGATTGCCTATTGTGGAGATGCATATTATGGAGAGGAAAATGCTTATTGTACTACTAATGTCGTACTATTTTTGTACTACAAGACGTGTTTGTGGGGTCACCTTCATGAATTACTTTCGGACCCCACATCCTGAGTGTCATCGTAGTACCAAAGTAGTACGATATTACTAATACAATTAATGTATCATTTATTTGGTTGGAGAAACTTTAGAGAGCCTGCCCGTGTATGCCAGAGTATGTATAATTCATTGAAGGAAGGAGCTACTTGTTCAATAGGACATTGCTTGATTAAAGTACAGTGGATGCAAATGGAGTTAAGTTTTGTCGTCTGATGCTTGCAGATAGTGCCAAAGAAAGAAACTGCATAAAGATAGCAAGCTTTGTCTGTTTGTCAGCCAGAAAAATGGCAATGATTAACCTTCTATGCATTAACAACCTCTTTAGAAAACACAATTGTTTTTTTGGACCTTTGGTGAATACAACCTTACAAAAGGAGTCATGCAGAGTTTTTGACTAATATTTGGTCTATCACAATGCTGAGCTGTAGTTAACCATGAGGATATGTATACACCAGGTTAGATGGGAAGGAGATTGTTAGGTTTGTCTACTCTCATTCACAAATTTGATGATGCTTTCTGCCCTGTTTAACACAAAAACGTCTGACATGAAATTGAGAACCTGTTTTTCTCTCCTTACAGTGCATGCAGTTATTGGACCAATAAAGGGCTTTTTCCAAAGTTGTAATTCCTGGAAGGGACTTGATATGAATATACTTTGAAGGGAAGAAAGCTATATGTGATCTCTTGTCTTCACTCATTTGGATGGGTGTGTGTAGTTGTCTGATTTAGTTATACATCAATGCCTAGCAATATATTGTTCTTTCAACACACACATCCACAACACCCCCCACTCAATAACAAAAAAACAAGGAGAGAGGAAGCTTCCATATTGTTTGCAGAATGGCATAATAATTCTTGAAGATTATTTGTACCCTTTTTGAGTTTAATGTGCACACTGTGCTATGAGTTTGTTCTGATTTAAAAACATGCTATTTGAATGTAACTTTTCTGAAGATACAATAGACATGTTTAGTGTATGTGAACATGCAAAGTTTGGGTGGGTATATGGATATGTTTAGTCACAGGGCTGTAGAAGATTTGTGTTTTCCATTGCTCATGATATGAAGGAATAACCTTTCACAGGTCTGTTTGTTGGTCAATTCCAGTGGCATACATGATTATTTGATATTCATAAACGTTAATTGACAGATTTGTCGAGATGCTGTCCATTGCAGAATGCTGTCATGTCTGCCCTCAAAATATAACATCATTGGCTATGTATAAACATCCAATGTTCTGTTTGCAGTATGGGTTGTTTTTCTTCTTCCTTCTTCCTTGCAATATTCAACATTATTACAGACTGAATTTATTACTATTTTACTTTTTCCGAAGTTACATCTTGGAATCATGGGTCAAAATCGTATGCGCCTCTCTTTTTTCTGGCAAATTTGTTATAAAATCTCCTCTGGATGTTTTATCCTTTGACATATTTATTTGGAGCGTTTTCTTTTCTTACTTTAGGGAATATCATATTTCCAACAATTACATCTGTCTTTCTATGGTCAAAGTGTGTATTTGCGATACTTCTTGGTTCTATTTGACAATGTTCTAAAAAAGGTATTTGTTTTCCTTTCACTCATTCGAAGACGTAGTGCATAATCAGTTTAAACGACGCATGGCTGGATTGTGCATTAGATATAATTTTCTTTCTTTCTACCAATAGTACAAATAGTTTTAATAATGTTTATAAAATCTTTTTGCAAATGTAGAAATATCTGATGCTACATGCAAAAGTATATAGGATCATTCTATTCGGCCTACAACTTTTGGACTCATAAGAGAGTTAAATATGTGGGACCCTATCTTGAAAAAGTTCTGTGCGTTGAACGCAGGGGGTTTGGGTATATATATTATTTTCTTGAACCTTGTAGCATTATTTAAGTATATCTATTTACTAAGTTAATAGTTTTTGGGTTAAGGGTTTTTATGTTAAATATAAAATCTTGTATAAACTTTCCACAAATATGTACTTTTAGAATCTTTTTTTCCCCCCCAAATATAGAAACTTTAGCAATTATACAAATATGTAGCCAAATAATTCGGAATAGGAATGCCATTTTGGTAGCTAAATTTGAAGGCTTTTAAGTTACAAATATAACCAGAGGTCCCGCCAGAGGGATACTCTAGTTAATGTGAACAGGCTTGAAACTTGCTCTAATTGAAATGAGTTTGGATCTGAACCGCATCAAGGTTGAGCTAAAATCTGGTATGAACCAATTTTAGGTCCTGCCATTATCAAAATCTGCTCTAATTGAATGGGGTCCAGATCATCCATGATGGTTGGGCCAATAAGATCTGAACCCAAACCAATAAACTTAAAAGTGAAATCTAAGTTCATCTTCACGTGCACATACTGGTTAAAAGTGTTTATTTCAATCCTTTCTCAAGTGCTAATTTTGATGTCTAAAGAGAGGAAGCCGCAAAGCAATAGAGAACCAGCAAGCCTGCGATAGCAGAGAGCAAGAATACCAGATTCAAGTTTGTCCATTGTCGTTTGCTTCCTCTCTGCTTTTGTCTTTCCTCCTATCTTCTTTTTTTCTTTTTCTTCTCCTCTCCAGAGGACTTGGGTAAGGGTTTTTATATCCTGATAGCTGCTGTTGGATGAACACGGGGGTGGCTGCAGTCATAGGGAGAAAAGGGAGAGAATTTAGCTGTTAAATGGTATAGAAGGTTTATTTAGTGATATATCTTGGTTAAACAGGTCAGACATGACCCGTAAACCCAAATCCTACAACAATATGGTTAATAGGACTAAGCACTTATTATGAACCCTGTTAATATAAGTGAGCCGCACAATCATTTGTCCACGTAAAGTAGGTGCACAAGGCCTATACTATGTGGTGACCAGTTGTATGCCACTTGTGCATAACACGAGTTCTACAACATTGCTATTTGACATGCACAACCAAGTCTGACTAATGTGCCAATTAAGGATGAGTTGTAGGATCATAGTTGAAGGAGCATCTGGGTCTAGGAGTCTGCCAAAAGGTATACCGTATACATAGATTGAGGAGTTGAAGGATATGGTACTTGTTGATTTAACTGAGGAGGTGGCTGTTAACAGTGCTGTATGAAATCAGATTCATGTTGCCAGCCCCAAAAATATGGGATAAAAAGGCTCTCCTGTTGTTGTTGTTGTTGTTTTGGTTGGTACTATTTAAACAAATATGTTGATGCGGAATTGCGGATAATTAAATGCTGAGTTCAAGTCTGACAGCAACATGCCTCTGGCAGAATGCTCGCTTATGTTCCAATGTAATGCATTTGTAGTGCTGATATCTTTACAGGGAGAACATGTAAATTTCTTTTTTAGTCACTTAATTAACAAATAATTTGATATCAAATTATCAACCATCAGAAGTGCTTTGGGTGAATTTAACTTAATTATCCTACCTGTAGCTTTTTGTCAAGCTGGTTTATACTTAATCCATGACTACATTTTCATTCTTCGTTTCTAGTTTGATGCTTTTCCCATCCAGGTATATCTTACCCACTTTAAGCACCAAGATATCCAAATTTTCTATCCGATGTCTTTTAAGTTTTATGGATGCTTCATCTGTACATATTCTTAGAAGTGGATCCAAAACTCTATACTTCTTATGGGGTATTCCTTTTTCTATTGTTCTTAATGTTCACACACACACACACACACACACACAGAGAGAGAGAGAGAGAGAGAGAGAGAGAGAGAGAGAGAGAGAGAGAGAGATTTGTGTCATTCCGGAAGGATTCGAGGCTGAATACTACCCACTCAAATACAACCCTACAACATCCGAGTGCAAGATCCATTCCTTTGAAGTTGATCTACATTATTTTAAGTAACTAAAAATCAAAAATCATATATTTTGAATACTGTTTGCCCATCCATCAAGTAGGCATAAAATAGATGATCGGAAATAGCATATTGCTTACATCTACGCCTTTAGACATACAAATTCTCGATCCGACCATTTCATCATGATCTAAACACTTAAAATCCTCACACCAATTTTTTGTTAGATTTCAAATATTCTACACCGTTAAATTAACTCATTATTTTGGCCGTTCATTTTGCGCTTACTTGATTGGTGGGCTAAAAGTATTCAAAATACATGATTTTTGATCTTTAGTTACTTGAAATAATGTAGATCAACTTCAACGGAGTGGATCTTACATTCGGATGTCTTAGGTTGTATTTGAGTGATAAGGATTCGACATCGAATCCTTCCGGAATAACACGAGTGTGTGTGCGTGCGCGCACAAGGTGGCCTAGTGGGCTTGGGTTCAAGTCCCTTGGTGGACATATTTCGCCTCCGGGTTCGCGATTTATCCTGTGCGTGGTGGGAAACTCTCAGGGCGGGGGGCTACGGGACCCGTGTGATTAGTCGGGGGTCATATTCGTTGTCCACATTGTGGGCCCTGAATACCCTGACGGATTTCCATATATATATATATATATATATATATATATATATATATATATATGGTCATCTAAGTGCCTCTGTGCATTATGTGCCCCTCATGTGTGACGATTTTGGTTTAAGGTCATGTTCCTTGGAGTTTAATCTTTCAGTTTTCACATTTGTTATTTACTCATTGTCACTCTCTGGACTAGTCTGTTGTCATTCTCTCACTGTCCTGACTAAGGTTACATACTAATTTGAATTGTCCGTGGGTATTCAAAGATCTGCGGGATGATAAGCAATTCTTTATTGATCACCCTGGGGCCGTTCCCATTACCACTGCTCAGGTAAGGAGGGGGTCTTAGAGCTTTAGCTTCTTATTTTTAGTTTTTACATCTCTTGACCTACTAAATTATTATATTAACTGTTGGAATAATTTTGTTATGTTGAAGGGAGAAGAGCTGAAGAGGACAATTGGTGCCCTGCCTACATTGAATGCAGTTCAAAGACACAGCAAGTAAGATGATTTTCTCTTGCTGTATGTTCATGTAGTACCTGCAACTTGGTCAGTTAAGGTCAGGTTCTGGTTAAAGTAATCATAATTGAAGTTTATATCTTTAAATCTCTTCCAACGTCTTATTGCCCAAATTACCCTGACCTCATTAGGTGGAATTTAAGTTGGGATCTGTTTAATGATAAAATACCTGTAATTTCAGCAGTTAAAATATGTCTTATTACATTTCATCTAGGCAGCTTAGTCACTTTCGTCTCTTGCAGACTTGCACCATGTCATATTTACACCATACAACACATGCTAGACATGCGTCATATATGACAAAAATGTGTCCAAGATAAATTAACAAGGAAAATTACTATGACAGTTTTGGCAGGATGAGTTGGGTTAGATGGATTTGATTGATCGAGTTCGATAAGCAGATTTTCTGCAGTAAATAATACGTAGGGATAGACTGGTTGCTTTTTACTAGTATATTTTAACTACTCTATTTTAAAGCTTGTATCTCATTTTTGGTTCTTTTAATTGAGTATGTAGTTAATTATGTACAGAGACTAATATTCATTAGAAAAGACAGGTGTTGAAGCTGAAGTTGAGTTAACTTTTAAAAAAATTATGTTTGTTATTTATGCTATATGGTGTTCCATATATTTTATGCTCTTCTATTCCTGCTGTGTTATTGTTCTTTTTAGAATTTGCCTCTGATATCTTCATCCCATGTTCATTTCTATTTTCTAGATCTATGACAACAAGGACCAGCGAATTAGTCTCAACATATTAAGGATGCATAGACATGTAAATATATTAAAGCATAATAATATAATCATTTATACACCTTGGTTTCAGAGTCAAATTCGGTTTGGTACTCCTTTGTGCCTGGTGGTCATTACTCCAATCCTGACCCGATAATTGGGTGGGTTAACTCCTGAACCCTGACAGTCCGACACCCTAGTCCCTGACCAGGTTGCAGCAACTACTTATGTCTTTATGACATGTTATGTGATTTGACATTTTCATTTTTCTGTAATGCTTTGGTGTGCAGAATGTGAAGGCAGTCTTTGATGCGGCCATCAAGGTGGTACTCCAGCCACCCAAGACAAAGAAGAAGAAGAAGAAGGCACAGAAGGGTTGCTCCATTTTGTGATTGCAAAACTCCAAAAAGAAAGAAATAAAAAAAGAAGGGAAAAAAAAGAAAAGAAAAAGAAACCAAAACTCCCCCAGTCAGCTCTCCTTGTTCTAGTCCCTCGCTCAACTAAGGGAGTTTAGACCTTGGTGTATAGTCAAAACCGATTGCAGTAGCACTGCTGTGTTCTGAGGCATCAAGTGAATTTGTTTTGCGTTCCTCCTGTCTTTTGGTTTGTGATCTTTGTAACTTACTTTGTTGCAACATGAATCGTCTTCAGACGACTTCCTTCTTCTCCACTTAGATGTCACGGGGTATTCCCACCTGGAACCTGTGTTCTCCTTGCATGGATTCCCTATTTCCTGTATCCTTTATTTAATTCTAAACAGGCTTTGGTTACATTAAGTGTCTGGTTTGTTAGCTTGATAAAAGTATATTTGAAACCTTAACGTTCCTAACGTATGTATATGCTTATTGCCTAGCCTGGAATTATTCTTCTCTTGCCTGTGTATGATATTGAGCAAAGAGCTTTATATGCTTTCCATAATCTCGCTTATTGGTGGCTTATTTTTCAGATTTTGGAATATTTGGTACACATGGTTCAATCAAAAAAATGGAGTTTCACCTAGTTTTGATTGATGTCATTCCATATGTGTGTACTGAATAGAAAACAATATCTTGATGGTAGGAAGATAGGTCCAAGTGTGAAAAGGATAGAGAAAAAGGTGTGGCATGGTGGTGGAATGATGAAGGGAATGCCTCTCTTTTGTGAGATTCTCTACCTTTTGAGTTCCCAATTTTGCAAAAGAGATATTTGGAGGCCTAAATTGGCTGAGAGAGAATCTCTTTTTCCCTTGGTCACCCTGTGGTCTGGATTGAGATGAATGCTATTAGTGGTAGGCTTTTCTTCTTGAGATTCCATTTTGATGAGAACCACTAGTCTTCATTTATTTTATTTTATCTCGCTGTTTATTTGAGATTGAGATGGAGGCATATATTCTGTGGACCAGAAGAAAAGTTGAAACCCCTTTCTTCCCCATTTTGTTACCTGTACTAATATTCTTCAATAGAAAGCCTTGGTTTTTCTGTTTTGTAATTTTGATTTGTATTTAGAAGAAAAGATTTGAGGTGTGAACTGCTGCTAACAAAGAGTAAAAACGTCCAAAAAAGGCGAATGCAATTTGTACCTTAACAGCAGGGTCTGATGAAACCTGTGCTGTGCAATTTTCACGCGTCTGAGCGACACACAATTCTTTTGTGAATATCTAACGGAGTAAACCTATGAACAAAAGAGAGGCTTGAAGTACGAGCAATTTGGCTGCAGCAGGGACAGAACATCGAATCACTTTACACCTCAAAATGCAAAATGAAATAAATACATAATCAAAGAAAGACCTTTGAAGCTCTCTCTCTCTCTCTCTCTCTCTCGCATCTGATACCAGACCAGAGTCCCCACTCACTTTCGACTCTCCAAAATCAATTTGGCCTCTCACCTCTGCACATCTGTACCTGTATATAATAAGCTCCCTCTCACCTTCTGTGCCAATACAAAGCCTCATACTTCTTCATTCAGCTCCAAAAAACTCTCAAACTTTGCTAGCTACAGAAATATGGCCTCCAGGAGAATCATCAAGGAGCTCAAAGATCTGCAAAGAGACCCACCGACTTCATGCAGTGCAGGTAACAACAACAAGTTTCAGTATGTAGAAACCTCTTCAGTTCTGTATACATTTACATATGGAGCTGGCTATAGAGTTGACAGGAAAATTCTGCTTGTGGTGTTCTTTATTCAGGCCCTGTGGCAGATGACATGTTCCACTGGCAAGCTACCATAATGGGTCCTAATGACAGTCTTACTCTGGTGGTGTCTTCTTGGTTACTATCCATTTCCCGCCCGATTATCCCTTCAAACCTCCCAAGGTATCATCTACATCTCCCAGCAAGAACATAAACCACTAATTTGATGAGCTGATGATATACATTCAAATCCTAAAGTCGGTTGCATTGATGTAATTCAATTTCAAGAGTTCACTCATCTGCGATTATCTTGTTTCTTTACTATGTTTCTCATGCTTATCTATTCGCTCGTTTACTTCTATTTGCAAAATTAGAAATATATATAAGCCTTTCAAAACTTGCACAAGTCTATCAGTTTATGGATTTCTGCCTAATTTGTGTTTGGAAGTATAGGGAAAATAACTTCTCAAACTCTAAGAAGCCATAAGGTCCTGAAAACCATTTCAACCCAAAGGCTTCCAATTATCTAGAGTAAGCTGCAATACAATTGCAAACCAAGATTGAAGTCAGATCTACCGAATGACATAACTAGTTATTTAATAAGAAGACAGAGATAAAAAAAAAGTTTTATTCCTTTTCAAGTTTGGTTAGAGTCACGATATAACTCAGCTCATATTATATTTATGGCTGGGGACCAAAGTTAGTATATGAAGCTTTCAGATTTATGTAGCATTAGTATTTCTTTTTCCTTTCTAAACATCACAAAAGCAAAAACTAACTTATTGCTTCCAATGGTCAGTTAAGCAGCTTAACCATTTCCCTTTAACGAAACAGATGGTGTGTACTCTACTTCTTCTTGAGGAGCAAAAAGGGGGAAAAAGAAGAAGAAGAAGAAGATCCTTTCATTTTATCGTTCCACATTAACCCTCGCTAAACGTGGTTTAAGTCGACATAGTCCTCCAAATCCTTTTCCATTCACATTGTAAATGAAGACACAATGATCATAGGAGACACTCTGGATTCTCAATTTGTTTTGACACCATGGATGTAAACTATTCGCGAATGGGAGAAATCATCCTTTTCTTTACAACTCAATTTATATGCATTTAAACCCGGAGTTTTTTTTTTTTTTTTTGTGTGGGTACATAGGCATTTTAGAGGGCGCTGCAAATCATGCTTATCGGTAACTTAGTTATTTTCAATGTTCGGAGAGCAAAGGTCGTAACCTGTTTACCAGTTAATTGTCATTTTAAATAAGTTGTCATGAAGTTTCAGCTGAATATTTGTGCTCATATTATTCTGACAGGAGAGATTGATTTTTGTTTAATGATAGTCTTTGATATTTTTGTCTTGTTGATTTCATTGCAACAGGTAGCCTTCAGGACAAAGGTCTTCCATCCAAATATTAACAGCAATGGCAACATATGTCTAGATATTCTCAAGGATCAGTGGAGTCCAGCTCTAACCATATCAAAGGTAATTCCGATTTATTATTTTTACTGATATTATCTTTTGATCTGAAAAAGCAACGCGAGAATCCTTATGCTCATTGATTTGTTTGTTACTGTCAATATCAACTGATATCGATTTGTTGTGCTACAAAACAGGTTCTGCTATCCATATGCTCATTGCTCACTGATCCAAACCCTGACGATCCGCTGGTACCTGAGATTGCTCACATGTGCAAGAACGACCGATACAGATACGAGTCCACAGCTCGTAGCTGGACCCAGAAGTACGCTATGGGCTAAAGCATAAGACCAACAAAGCACTGCTCTGATTGATCATGTTTATCATCCAGCATTGATCCAGTAATCCCTTGAATAAGTTTTTCAAGTGTCACCATGCTCCCCATGAGAGATTTAGTCTGCCACTTTTGTTTCTGTTTTGATATCTCATCAGTAGAATAAAAATAGATGGGATTTGATCTTTTGGATTGATTATGTATTTCAGTTTTCTCTGATGGTCTTACCTCCATGTAGCCTTTCAAGTAGGCCAGTAAGTTTGTGTTTTATGTCAATACGCACTACTTTCTCCTTTGAAGGATTTGAATGAACTAAAAATAACAAAATTTTAATCCTTAATGTAAGCAGTAAAAATCTGACCATTATTAATTCAAAATTTTTGTTTCGTAATTTCTTCTTGTTCCCTACCTCTGTTGCTTTGACACTAGAAGCATGCCCCTACAGAATTAGAAGAGTTTTTATGCAGAAGTACATACAAATTCATTCAGAACGCATGCTCATGGTTCCAACAAGCCACATCTTCTGCATGATCCTACCCTTTGCTACTTGCTCTGCATCTTTTGAAGCAAAACGTGTTAGAGATATCAATGACAACACGTGACTCATGTGAAACATGTGATCCATGTGAAAGACACCCCTCATGAAATCAACCAGATCCTAAAATCTCTCCATGATTATAGGAACACATGTGACTCATGAGATTCATGCATCATGTGTTTCTCATTCTTTCTCTCAGTCAATATTTTCCTATTGTATCTCCTAAATCAGTGTAAACATGTGGCCAATATGTGTATATATATTACCACCAAGAACCATAGCTTATGATATTTTGTATCTCCTAAATCAAAACGCGGTTATTAGCTGCAGAACAGATCTAAAGGTCCAAATGGACACACCTTGTTAACAAAATCAGTCAAGCATGTAAATTCTCCTTCAGCGCGAAATATACCACCAAAGCTACAATGGCCGAAAACGCTGAAGCAATCACAGGGTTTCTGAAAGGAGCTTGTGGCTCATTCACTTCTGTGAGGTTGCTTTTGTCCAACAGTTCAATCTCTTCTTGTCTCGGCTCCGTTAGAATCGATCTTACTGAATTGGCTCACTTCTTTCCTATTCTCTTTTTCTTCTTCTAGTTCTCTTTCTTCTCCTCCTCACATGACAAGAATATATCAAGGTAATATGTACAGAATGTAGGGGAAAATTTGCAGTGGTTAAGATATAGACTGAAAATGGCAAGCTGTTCTGCTAATTTCGTAATTGTATACTTCAGTCCTTACTCAATATTTCATTTATTTGTAACCACCATGTATTTTCATTTTATAAATAATAACTTGCATACAGACATTAATATTTCTTTGAAGCTACATTTTTTACCATTTTATTCATTTTTGCTTTTGAGGGAAAGAAAGAAAAAGGAAAAATCTATTATTGCACAAGCTTCAGGGACCATTTCACACCTTTCCACTCACATCCTTTCAACAGCCAGGGTTTGTTGCAGATCTTTTATTTCATTTTTGAAGAAAAATAGGGGGAGAAACTTTCTGTCTTCTTTCTTTCCTTTTTTTTATTGATCAAATACATTGGACCAAACTTGAGTTTGAAATGAATAAGAATTAAAAAAAAAAAAGGATTGAATAAAAGATTCAGATAATTGAATCTGGACCAAGTTATATGCATGTAAGTATCATCCTTGGCTGATTGTATACAAGTTGATTTTCTTTCCTCTCACTTGAGATAATTGGATTCTGAGCTAATTTCCTGTAGATCATGTCATGCTTTGCTCCTGATCTCTCTAACTTCAATTTCTTAAATAGAAAAAAAAATGCTTTTATACAGAGCTTGGTTTTTGCTGGGGACCGAAGTTTGAGGGCGAGACGGAGAAAAAGAATAAAAGAGGCACATTTTCATCCATATATCAATTTAACATTAACTTAATTATTTGTAACACCTCGTTCTCCGAACGGGTACTCAGCTACGTATTCAGATTTTTTGATCATATTTTTCAATTTACTTCCTATATTTGTTTTATTTTATGAATTATTTATATGATATCAGGATTCGTGGACTCGGAATCGGCCCTAGTCTGAACCGGAGATCTGATCCTAAAGTATAGCTCGATTTGATCTTTATGGTATTCAGATTTGACCGATTTCAGTTTCAAACGTTATTTTCTAATATTTTAAATTTTCATGATTTTCTATAAATTGCAAATCTTCAAAACCGGCATCTACCAGTGCCGCTGATCGATTCTTAGATTTTTAATTTACAATCAGAGTTTAATTTCTAGAAATGTTTTCACATTATCTCTTAAAATCATATTTTCTATCTAAATGCAATTTTGAAGATTTTTCTGAATTTATCAAAAATACATCGAATTTGGTGTCAAACGGTATCCCAAAAGATTCCATGATTTTTAATTAGAAAATGAGATTTTATTTCTGAAAACCAATTTCATCTTATCCCTCAGGATGACGTTTTCTATCTCCGAAAATTTTTGGAGATTTTTCTGAATTTATCAAAATCCGGCCGACCCAGTGTAGACGATAATTGACAGTTGATTTCAGGAATTTTATTTTGAAAACGAAATTGAATTTCTAAAATATGATTTCTCCATGAGTCTTGAAATAATATTATTATTTTGAGAATTTTTGAAAATCTTTCCGAGTTACTTTATTTTTCGGGCTTTTCTGAAGTTTTGGTGTTTTCCCAGATACCAAATTTTTATCCAGATATTATATTTATATTCTTTCCCATTTTCTCTCTTTCCCCAGACTCAAGGTTCAACCTTACGCGGGTCTGGTCTTTGAGGCAGAGATCCTCTTTCTCTCTCTGCATTTAATTACCTTCAAATAAACTCCAAATCAGTCATGATGACTTTCTCTCTCCTCTGCAAATGCGACACTCGCATTTCTTCTGAGACGTGGAGCTCATCTCTGCGTCTGGCTCAAAATTGGTTAGATGCGAGTCTGGCTAGACTTGTAATAATCTCCACATCTCTTTCTTTATATATACACACCCCCTTTTGTAGGTCACCTAGAGGGGGGTGAATAGGTAACAAGTTAATCTAATGATGAATAATGCGAAATTAAAAACTATTTCAGCAAGTTAAAATTATTAAGCTAAACACACAAGGTATAGCACAAGAGTGTAGCCGAATTCCCGGTGAAGGGCTCTGAACTATCTCCTCAGAATTCCTCTAGATTAAGAGTTGAGGTGCCACTATGGCTCTCTTGGTTGAATACAAGTGTGAGTAAACAATCCCAAACATATAACAATTAGAGTACAAGATATATCAAACATATAAATATATAAGCAATGTAAGCAAGCAAGATATAAACACAAGTGAGAGATAAAGAGAGCAATCGCAAACACGGGAGATTTGTTTCGAGGTTCGAGCACCCTTACTTTACGTCCCCGCCTTCAACACTATGAAGGATTTCCACTAAAAACGATCCCACTGGATCACTCAGTGCCGCAACACCTAGAATAAGTTCACCTAGAACTCCTTGGACTCACTAGTCCCTCTCTTGTTCCACAAGAACAACACACGCAAGCACACTAGCTTGCCGAGGCCGCACCTCTACATCGAGTTCCCACAAAGAAATCGAAACAACACGATCCCGCAAGTTCGCCTCCTCAAATACAAGATGAAACACTTTGGTGATCTCAACACTTTGATCACCTTAAAACACTCTCACAATAAAGATCCCTAGAGAATTGATATAGTAATGGATAGCTCGAGTATGTGTGAGAAAACAAGATAGAGTAGTGGAGGAAAAAACTCAAGAAATCTCTTTTGAAAAACACTCTTGAAAACTCTCCTTTAGATATGGAAGTATTTGCTCTAAAACAAGTGAAAAAATCTCTGAAACAGATGGAAAAAAACTAGCTTGAAAACCCACTCAAAATCTTATCAAAAACAGCCCAAAACAGCCCCAATATATAGGCCTCCAAAAACTAGCCGTTGGGGCAGCAGGAAATCCTGTTGTCGTTCGACTGCCCGGTCGACCGGCCAACGGTCGGATTTTTGACCGTTGTGCCTCCGGTCGACCGCCCGGTCGACTGGGCCAAGCTTGTCGGTCGACCGCCCGTCGACCGGTCGCACCTGAGAACTGAGTGCTTTTAGTCGGTCAACCGCGCAGGTCGATCGGCTTTATAGGATGGTCCTTTGTGCACGTCTCGTGCACATCGGTCGACCGGTCCGGTCGACCGACTCCTGATCCGATCGACCGTCCGGTCGACCGCCAACTGAGTCTAGCTGGGATTTTAGAACTTGAAAAACTTGTCTTTTAACTCCAATAAAATCCCTAAGTTCTCATAAATTCTAAAAAAATAAGTTCATTAACATACTTTGATATACAAACATGTTTGATTAAAAATCAACACATATTACAAATATTTTGAACTATTTTTGTAATATAGAAATTTTGGCCTTAAACAAAAAACTGTATTTTCCAAAAAACAATCTCCAAATGAAAAATAATTTTTTCAAAAACTTCTTCAAATATAAAAACAAGATATTTTAAACACTATTGAAGCTTAATGTATATGGATATGATCCACTACACATATGAGATAAAATATCTATATTTTGACAAAAGCTCTAAAATAAGTTTGATAAATCTAAAACTTAAACACATGATATAGAAACATCAAATAAGTTTTTCTAAACTTTTGAATCAATAATGTGTATGGATGAAATCCAAAGCACATATAAACCATATAAACTCATTTTGATGAACTCTATTCATGAAATATAAAGATGTATACTTTGAAGCTCAAAAATCAAAACGGTATTTTCTAAACTCAAAACTATCTATGAAACACATATAAATTTTTGTGTGTGTATATAAACTTGAGCAATCCACAACTAATCTATCATTACATTTTATCTAAAATAAATCTAACACTTACAAAACTAGACACAAATCTTCTTGAAAATCTTTTTCTCCTTCTTGACTTGGTCCGAACCTTGATCTAAAGAGCTAAACTCCTCTTGAGTACTTGATGCGATCTAAATGCGCGAGCTCTTGAATCAACATGTGCTAGCTCCAGAACTTGACTTCAAATCTTTTGTTGAAGCTAAACACCTACTAAGATCTTGATCAAATATCTGAGACTAAATAAACACAAGATCATTAGTATTATAACATCATGAGTTAATCATCATCAAACTAGAGTGATGGGCCTTTGGGCCAACACTTTTCTTTTTTTCTCTCTCTCCCTTCATTGTTTAATTTCTTCTTCTTCACAGCTAACCACAGCCCACCAACGACACCAGCAGCCGTGCCTCCCCCTTGGCCGCCACCTTGGCCACTACTCCGGTCACCATCTCACCACCACTTCCTTCTCCATTCTAACAACCACCATACCACCATCTTCTTCATCCTCTTCTCCTTTTTTTCACCAAGGAAACCCATCTCCACCACCAACATCACCATCATCATTTCCGCCACCACCTGCACCACCTCGGCCACCAACAACCCCGTCATATTCTTCTCCTTGGAATACTCTTTCCAACGAGTTATTCCGTCGCTCTCTGAAACACCATTTTCAAAACTCCAAAATTTCATTTTATGCTACACTTACACCATCACCCACTCTTTCTTTGGGCTTTGGTCACCCACCTCCGGCCACCCCAGGCCGCCGCCAGCGCCACCCCAGGCCAAGGCCGGCCATCCACC
>JAVJIF010020796.1:0-58977 GCA_038442645.1 Agave tequilana | reverse complement strand
TATCTCGGTGAACATGGCGGCAATCTGTTGGGGATCCATTGCGGTGGTGTGAGATTCGCTACTCTTCTAACAGATATGAGTGGCCACTGCGGGTGAGCATGCGCTATGCAAAACTTAAAATAAGGATGAAGAGATGCAAATTTAGACTAGATTTTTTTTATGCAAGAAAAAAGTAAAATTTCCTAGCAAATGCCTAAGTGATGCAAATCCTACCCTAAACTGTGCTCTGATACCAAGTTGATGTGAAACGTGTATGCGTTATAAATAAGAAATCAGTGATATAATAAATTTTGCTACGTTTCACCAACTATTACGATCTTAGGTAGGAAAATAATTAAAACAAATAATGCAGGATGATGGATTTAACAAAATGCGCAATAACAGTGGTACTTCGAAATCTAAAATATACTGATGCAACTACTCAGCTACGATGGCAAAGCTTGTATAATCAATATTATGATCAGCAAATACAAAGTAGCAAATGCACACGAACTCACAATATAGTGGCAGCAGATTAACTTGATAAAATATTAAAGGTGGTTGTCAACCTACAAAGAAATAGACCATGTTAGGAAGATTTACCTACTGATGATTATAGAGATATCTCAAACCTATAGTTGATACTGATTCGCAAAGCTCTTCGTCATAATTGTAACGGTACCAAGATCGCCTAAAACGGAGCCCACATGCGAAAGTTACGGCCCAAAAATGAAGGTCGCTAACGGGTCTGTTTTTTGATAATGGGTCTGGATCTGAATTGAAACTTGTGTCTTCTTCTTTCTTTGAAGCAACAGGATGATGCTGGAGATGGTGCGGATGGGTGATGTTTCGTCCGTTGGAGGTAGCGGCAGCATTTGTTTTGTTGGAGGAGATGAGATCACTGGGTCGTTGGAGATTTTCTTGGGTTCCTTTGGATGGATTGTAAAAGAAGAAGACAAGAAGAACAAAGAGTTGGCGTTTGCTGTTGATGGCTTTTTGTGGATATGGAGAAAATAATTGTTGACTTTTTCTAAGATTTGTTTGCAGGTGAAAGGAATAAGGAGAAATTAGATTAAGGTTTATTTGAAGGAGGTAAGGAAGTAATCCTAAACAATATGAGAGAAGTTAAATCTCACACAATAAAATTTATCAAAATTCTTCATTGCTCATTGTTGGTACAATAAGGCCTTTATATAGGCTTTTACAAAATTAAGTCCAACTCAAACTCAAACTCCTAATCTAAATAGAATTACAATCTCAAAAATTTAGAAACTCAAAATGCCAAAATAAAGATACTAAAAAAACAAAAATAAAGAAAGAGAATCTCAAATCCTTCTACAACTTCAACTTGGAGTGGGACTTCTTGGATTCATCTCTTTGGCTCTTTCATCTTGAATAGATATATGCATCATGATGGATCACAAAAACGCTACAAGGCACATCTTGGGGCTGAGAGATCCACAGAATTATAGGGTGGACTACAGGGACAATTGTTCTCAGAAACAAGATAACATCAATCGACTCTTGATCTTTCATAAGAAGCATATACACATCCACCAGATCATGTCTCTCTACAATTTTACTACATAATTTTAATCTGTTGATATGAATATGACGAAATGGCATCAAATATTGGGTGTTACCTTATGAATATCCTTACACTCAAATTTAAAGTGCGCATATCCTCTTGCTAATCTCAATTTTGTCATACTTCAAAACTAAGTTGGGTAAAAACTGTTTTACAAACATTTGCTTTACAAGAAAATTATAGTTCATGCAAGATGTGTGATTAAACTAATTCACAAATAGAAAATTAGTCAACTTCGGGTTGCTAATTCCTAAATTAAATTATCAATGGACTAAAGCTTTGAAGGAATAAGATTCAACTATTGAATGCTTCGCAGGGAATACCGAGACCCTCACATTTCGCGACTTAGTGGTGAGTCAGGCTATCTCAAGCTTAATCATAACCAGGCCAATTATGTTCTTGATGTCTTTTACTCACACACCGGGTAACATTTATAAAGATCTACTTCTTAAAGTGAACTACAAGTTTGTAAGTCGTCATCACAAGATGTCAAGGAAAAATCAAAACACTCACAAAATCTATCGTGGGTACAAATAACAATTCATACTCTAGAAATTTAAATATAAATAACAATTCATACTCTAGAAATTTAAATATAAAATGTATTAGCATTTGTATACATAGGGCTTTTCCCAAATACCATGTTATTAAGGTGTAACCTAGATGGCCTTCTAAATTCAAGACATTACACAACCTTTAATTTATTGATTATTGCTTGAAAGCCCATTGAGGTAGTATTTGACACAATGTGATATTCAACCTTTAATTTTGTAAGAATAGATTCAAATACACCCTGTTGAACATGCTCATATCGGCACCCCGAATAAAGTCACAATTTGAGGCTTTATCCTCAACACACCTGATGTGAGACCTTTATCTGTGTGTGTGTGTGTGTGGTGTGTGTTATTCGTGAATCCACCCATGGAACCCACTAATAACAGAACAATATAGTGGTGAGGACATCATTTGTCCTATTATGCCACACCGTAGAATATCTAAATTCCTAGGTCCCAAGTATAAATATGTCTCTCGTATGGCAGTTTCCAAACTTATACCAATAAGTGATTATATTGGTCTCTGAATTTCTAATCTAGATGATCTTAACTACACAAGCCTTCAAATCTTGGAACACACAACACCTCCAGAGAGTGCCCAATGTTCCTATATTCAAAATAGTCTTTAACTACCCATGGGTAAATTACATGTGTAGGAGTTGGATAAAAAGCAAGATGGAACGGTGGATAACTAATAGTAAGACATGACTCAGAAGTCCAACATTTATTTGTTATGACACAGTGTAAGGTGTAACAAGTCATCATCTGTAACAAAACATCATTCTTTGATTCAACTATTATGGAGTACAATCACAATTCTTTAAAAAAAAAAAAAAATCTTTAGACCCACTACTACAACTGGATTACACAACTCCTCCCACCCGACTATATTTAGTGAATGTGAATGTACATATGTGATGCAATCCCACCATATACTTCAAATATCCTACCCTTTAAGCGTCCAATAGCTTAACTCGAGAATTTTAAGAATCATTTATCACTACAGATAGCAACACGTCTTCTAAATTTAATTCACTTGATAAAATTATTTCCCATTGAAGTGTCATGCATGCCTTGTCAGATATTGAAACAATTTAAAACATTACAAAGTACCATTTTATTTTCATATATATGAAACACCAAGTATCCTATAATATTCCCCCATAGAACAAGGGAGAGAATAGAAGAAAGCGGATCAAGGTAATAATAATAATACTCAATTGTCTCTGAGTCAAGATTTATTAGCATCGATCATCACCTCAAGGTAGATTCTCATGGATCTAATATTGAAAGAAATTTGAAATGATAAGCTTGATTGAATTTATGACACTCTCCAAAAAAAATTCAAAGTAAAATTGATGGGAGAATTCCCTCATCTTGTTGTCCCCTGCCGCCGCTTGTGCGCTCCGCAGCGAGCCACCCCCATTGGCCGCAGCAGCCGCAGTGGTTGCGGCTGCTGTTGCTGCGCACACAACCGAGAGGGAGAGAGAGTGAGTAGCCAGGAGATTGAGAGGAGGTTGGATCTAGGAATTGAATCTTGATTTTTCTTGAAAATTTTTGAGGGTTTCATTTCAGATCAATGGGCAAATTTTGTAGATGACTTGGGTTCATTTCTCCGGTTGGTGAGATATGATGGAAGAGATGAGGATGTGGAGAGAGATATATATGAGGGTAATAATCATCCCACTTTACATATAGAACCCTATAAATGAATATAATTGAATTCTATACAGTCTCTTTCTCTACACTTGCCACCTCACAGTACAACTCCCCACGCTCAGAGGATAATGCCACCTATATTTTAAAATTTTGATTTAGAAAAAAAATATGTATAGGGTAAGTTAGTGGGGGTATAATACATAATTGTGTACAAACTTCATACATACCAACCTATACAACCATATACACAAACATGTGTGTGTGTGTGTAATTTATATATATACCCAAACATCTTATTTTTATAATTATCCAAGTTCATTTCACTAAAAAAAAAAATTCCCCACTAATATTCAAAAATCCATTTCACACAAAATTAATTCAATCGCCAAACCGATAATTCTATATAATCTCTTTTAATCACGTATTAGAATACTTAATCAAGATTTTGAAAAAAATCAGGGTGCTACAATAATAATAATTAATTCATAATGATAATATAATTTAGTAGTCATACACAGAAGATAATAAATAATTATTAATACAATATATACATACACATATATGTGCATACATATTAAAATACTACTATATACTATTAAATCATGTATTACAAAATATGGGTATTACATTCTACCCACCTTACAAAAATTTCGTCCTCGAAATTTTAATAAAGCAGGAAATGATAAAATAATCAAAGTTAAGGGAGAAGATAAAGCTTTCACGTTACTGTTTTGTGCATTACGGGCCCCCCACACTTCCGCTGAGCTACTCTAACCGCTGTAATCAGCTTCGGAATGAGGCGATAAGTCTCAAGAACCAAAATAAGAAAATAGAATCAGAATGAAAGATTGGAATCAAAAGAAAATTCCATATCACTTGGAAATATTGGAACCAGTAGAATATTGGAATCGGGAACAACATAAGATTCAAGGGATGAATATTTACAAAGGAAAGATAGTTGATTCCCAGGTGGACTCAGTATCATTGTGTAATCATATATGTATATTGTAGTGTAAATATAACATGTCTCAAGTCACAGGTAAGAACAAGGTTTTCTTGCGAACAGCAAAAGTCAAAAGCCAAAATCGAAAGTTAAACCTGGCTCTTACATGATATCGGAAAACCGGTTACCCATAATTTAGTCAAAAACTGGCTGTTTACCCATCATTTGATGGGTAACCTAGCCCTAATACCATGAAAATCTTGTCACGCCCTGCTTCTCAAAATACGTGAAAACGGAGTCGTGACGAGAGTCGGCGATGTATATACGCGAGAAAAATACCCCATGTATACATGCTAAGCCTAAAATAACCTGAAGCTATATCAATCAGCTATAAAAGAAATAAAGTTGCTGCAATATGACATATAATTTTCTACACATGATAGCAAAAGAATACAGAAAAGGGATAGCAACTGAGTATGATATATATAATATATATATATATATATATATATATATATATATATATATATATATATAGAATCAAGGAAACGACGGGAACAAAAGAAAACAAGAATTATGGAATCAAGTAGAGAGAAATTCTGACTTATCGTAATACGTACGAGCTCATCAATACCTGATCAAAGAATAAACACTTATACCTAGATGTGCAAATCCAGTGTAATCAGAAAACGACCTAATGAGTGTGTAAAATAAGAAAAGGTGCACGTGCATAAACAGTGTGTACATATCACTATAATACTGCTATAAAAATATACTGGATAAAAGTAACATGCATAAAGTAAATAAACAGTAATGTGGATAGCACACAGTAGAGTCATGTGTCAAGTGAGGTATCTATCATGACATGCATATGTCAGGTGTCAATCACAGTATAATAAATAAATACAGTCAATCACAGTACAATATAAGCAGTTTATTATTATTAATTAAGTCAGCGGACACCAATTGTCACCTGCAACAGATGCATCCCATACTACGCCTTCTACACATGTCAATCGGGGTCTTATATTATTGAAACTGATCGATTGGAGACATTGTCCATGATTTAGGTGGGTCTCGACATACCCGGGACCACGGTCCTGGCGTTAAACCTGGCCATACCGCTAAGTACTCAGTAATAGTAACAGTAATCTCACTGTGAAACTGTAATATCCCTAGTTAGTAATGCTGTATTTTTATTTTCTTACAGCATTTATTCTACTTTACTAATTATTTTATTAAGATTATCAATTTACTTAATTACTATTTCTTCTGGTGATTATTATTATATTAAATATGCAAATTATTTTTGAGATAGTAAATGACAATTTGGCTTTATATATTATTACTATTATTTCCTATCAATATTTTTAGTTACTTATTACTATTATTTTTATATTTACCATTGTTATTATTAATTGTTATTTAATTATTATTAACATTATTTCATTAAGGTTATTATTCATTATTATTATTAGTGTTATTCTTATTATTTTCTTATCCTTGTCATTATTCTTAATTATTATTTTTACTACTATTGTTGCTATGTTCATTAATTATTAATGTTATTAGTATTGTGTTGGTATTATTATTTTTGACTATAATCATTACTACTATTTATTATTAATAATTGATAGTTGATATTGTGATGATTACTAATATTGATTATTTATTATTATTATTTTATATTATTTCTCTATTTATATTTATATTATTTATTTCTTATTTGTATTTTATACTGATCTCATCATATTTACATAGACATCCAACTCATTATCTTTCATACCCAAACCATCAACCTATTGATCCCTATACCCATTAATATAACCCAATACTCATGATCTATACCCGTTAGCCCAAACCTACTTACCTATTATCTCCTCTATAAATAATCCTTAACCTAATCATTATCTCCCCTTCCTCCTCAACTTCCCAGCCGCCGCCACCCTTACCTGAGCGCCGCCGCCACCCTCCACCTCCTCTCCAGCAGCGCACACCCCCGGATCGTCCTCCATCGTGTGCCCTTCCCATTGCTGTCGAGCTCCAGCAGCTAGGACAGCCCCATGGCAGCATCTCCAACCCCCCACTTGTTCGTGCCTTGCAACCAGGCCGTGAACCGACAACCGCCCAACTCCCTGGCAGCTCCCCAATGGCCTTCCCTTCTCCCCAAGCCCCAGGCCAGACCGAGTTCCTCCCCTTCTCCCTTGTTGTGTACAGCCAAGCCCGGATCCCTCTCTGTTTTGCGCCCAACAGCAGGCCAAGATCACCCCTCCTCCATGGCCACATATCCACCTCAGGCCAAGCCCGACCCCTTTTCCTGGCGCACACTCCACGGCAACGCACCAAGTCCCATTGGCTAAGTCCCCTTGCAAACACCCACCAAGGCAAACCAACCACTCCATGAGATACCTTCCTCTGAGCCATTTTCCGTCTCTCCGTGTGTCGTCGTCGATCGCCGTCGGCGAGCACGAACGCACCCACGCCCTTCGCGGTGAGACCCTCTATCCGTCGACATCCTTCGCGGCCCCCGACGCGTCCGCCAGAGCCTCCGTCGGTGCGCCGCAAATCGCCCCGAGGTTAGTGCATTTATAAGTGTAAAGGTAAAAGTGTAATAATGTGGAAGTTTAATTAATGTGTGTTGGTGTGTGCCGTGAGTTAATTAGGATGGGTGTATGGTGTATGATGGGTATGGATGCTGTGTGGGATTATTTCATGTGTGTGTGAGTATATAAGTATATATATGTATGTATATATGTACGTATATACATGGGTGTATACGCGTGTGTATGCATGTGTGTACATGTATATGTGCGTATGTATATTATATGTATGTGTGTGTGTGTATATATATATATATATATATATATATATATATATATATATATATATATAAGTGTATGCATTTATATTAATGTGTGTGGTTTTTTTATTTAAGTATGAATGTATGTTGGTGCATGTGTATACTTGTACACATATGTACGTGGGTGTACCCGTAGGTGTATGCACGTGTGGCGTGCTTATATCGGTACATGTGTTAGTGTATTAAGCGTGTGCATTGATTCCCCTTCCTCTCTATGTGTTTGGTGGCATGTTACAACGTTTCAGACTCGTTCGTGCGATCTGAACTCGGTAACTGGAGATTCTGAGTTGTACCCGTTGTGGATCCGATACACAGGCGATTCGAAGACAGGCCCATGGGATGACCCGTAGATCAGTACCAATTCGTGCAGTGAAGACCAGACGGCGATTCAATTTCATGTGAGTGTTTTTATGTCATTTTCTTCTTTACCGTTTGTGTTTTATTCATATTATTCCATGTGACTTTATATTATATTTTACCAGTTTGACTTGGTGTATCACTTCATGGGACATTAGTGATTGTTCACCTTATTTTCGTAGTTGATATGAGCTTGTATCAGTATCATTTCATGTGTTAGTAGATCGTCGTTGTTAACTTAGGCCTAGTATTGATATACCGTAAACCGGACTTGACATTGTAACTGACCTAGCGGTGATAAATCTTAGCATATAAGTATATTGATCTTGAGGCTGATTGATTGATTATTGGGGATTAGAGATTCATATGTTATGTATGGTATTTATCAGACAAATTGTTTGGTGACTATTCCGACCAGAACTCTTTTGGATATTATGGATAGGAATATATGACATTGTTGTACCAATATACTGACTTTCCTGATTTTGGATCGATATAGACTTATTTAGAGTTGGATTGACCTAAGCTTCATATTCTTTTATTAGAGTCTCGATTGATTTGTAGATGGGATGTATAATGGTTGGATTATGATCAGACGTGTGAATATGATATCCTTGACTCTGATGTATATAATGGGATGGAATTTTGGACTGTTAGGAGCTATTATTTCTGGATTTTCATATTGATGAGTTTGACTGAGTATTAATGACCTTATTGATATTGACTACTAGAGGTAAAGATGATCTAAATTTCATGTTGATTGAGGGTGTTACACTCCTTAGTTATGATCTTGATTATAGTTGGATAAGTTTGATTTTGATGATGTTCTCTTCCTCAATAGTGATCTCGGTATTCATTATTTTAATTGATCTCGAGGATATAATATATATATATTACTTCATGATTGGTTCTTGACTATTTCAGTTATGGAGATAGAGTTATTATGAGAGTGATTTCATTGATATCGATGATTATATTATATGTCCGGAGTTTTATGGCAAGCTATTGAGATTCGGATATACCGGTGTTTAGAGGATGAATATGTCGATGACTTGGAGGACCTGAGTTGATTATATAATTTGCCAGATTATTCTATTCATGATAGCAGGTCATTACTCACCCTAAATATCATGATTTACCTAGGACACTTGATTGATTATACATGATATCTACCTGATACTATTGTCCATGTTACTTAACTACTGGGAAAATATTGTTATACGGTAACAACCTCGTCCTATTTATCATGTTCACTGACATATATATCCTGTTATACATGTATCACGATTTCACTTTTGATGTTGTTACTGTTATCATTACCAAGTTATTCCAGTAAATTTAGGTAACATGTACATTTAGTAATCTTGATAACTAATAACATGATATTAAACAACTAACACTGGGATTAGGAAAATTGATAGAGAAGACGGCGTCTATATTTTGGGTGGACCTAGGACATAGGTTGCGCAGTCGAAAGAGGGTTCCACTTCAGGGTTCCCCTGGGGTGACTGGTACCCCGTCCTGTTCCTGTTCCTGTTATACATGTTATACATGTACCTAACCTGTTATACATGTTTCTGACTACCTTGCGGTAGGTCCTGATTCAGCGCCAGGAGTCTGGGCCGTGGTCCCAGGTATGCACTGGACCCACCTAAAACACAGATAATGTCTCCAACCGATCAGTTTCAATAACTGAGGACCTCGATTGTCATGTGCAGTAGGCATGTATGGGATGCGCCTATTACATGTGGCAATTGGTGTTCGCTAACATAATTAATAATGACAAATTGTTAATGTATTGTGACTGACCGTGATCACCCGACTGCACATATATATAACTATGATCAACATATGATTGTACACATGACCAGATTGCGTACCAGACTAGTGACATATGCTAGGTTACACATCTTGACATTAGTGGTCAGGATACCAGTTATATCTCGTTCATAACTTTGTTCTTGACATTGATTATTCTGTTATGTTTCATTTCAGTTATCATGTTGTTTTTGCTTGCATTGTTATGCACGGCATCTTTTTCTTTACACACACTCATTAGGTCGCTTCTGACGACCCTAGATTCGCACATCCAGGATTTTTGTACACTTTCTTATATTGTTCAAATATTCGTGTGATCGTACGTGTTACGAGGAGCTGGAGTCTTTCTTTTCTTGATTATAGGTATTCTTACTCTTTTATTCATGTTATTTCCTGATTCTATCTTTATCGCATCCAGTTGCTATTTTCTTTCCTTTATTCATCTATTATCATTGTGTTAGATATTTATATGTCATATTGCAGTGATATTGATTTATCATAGTAGATTTTATGGCTTGTTCAGGTTACTTTAGGCTTAGCGTGTATGCGTAGGGTGTTTTCCTCGCGTATATACGTCGCCGACCTTCGTCGCGACTCTGTTTCCGCGTAATTTGGGAAGCAGGGCGTGACAGAAACAGTAGAACAATAAACAAATGGGATGCCAGTCATCCCCTGGGAAACCCTACAGTGGAACCCTCAATCAGCTGCTCAACCTGTATCCTAGATCCATCCAAAATACAGACGTTGTCTCCTCCGTCAGCTTTCCTAATCCCAGTGTAAGTTGTTCAATTACATTATTATTTAAGTCAAACAATATACATGTTATTTTGATTATTGGGAAAATACAATGATAATCAGTGACAGTAACAATGTAAACAGTAATCGTATACATGATAAACAGTAGCAGATACCGTGTATACAATAAACAGAAAAAATGTACATAGTGTTACAGTCTAACAATACTTTTTCAATAATTTTTAGTAACATAAAATACACTAATACAGTCATGTACTAACACTGTAACCTGCATTCTCATGCAGAACTAATCAATGATCCCATCCATCTGCACTAGGCTATATCAGTGAATGATACATCAATTGATAATTTTGCTACAGTTATTGTGAACATCAAATTTTAAGTCCATGTCAAAACATCCGATAAAGTAAACCACGAACTCAATAAATCAAAAATTAGTTATCTCGTTCCTATCAATCTACTCCAGTTCTTTATATTATCAGTATATCCATCCTCTAGTCATCAATATATCAGTGTCCCAACATAAACAATCAACTATATCTAATCATATCCTTACTATCGAATAACGCTAACATCATCGATCAAGTCCAAATTCTATAAAGCTCTCTCAAAAGATCCAAAACCAAAGTAACAAATCAATTGTGTAAATGAATAAACCATTAGTTTTGACCATTCCAATCAAACACATATTTCTCAACCCAAAGTCCACTCCACTCCAACCAAGTTTACTGATAATACAAGTCAAAGATCTAATAAACCAATAAAGTTATCTCTTCATAATATCCAATTTAATTTTCATCCGAATTATCACTAAATAAGGAAAACCAAGTCTGGTAAATATCACGGATAAAGTCCCCTGATTAATTCAAACATCAGTAGATCTAATGAATCAAATAATATTAAAATTGATAAAGAGAAACACTCACTTGTTCGTGACAAACACCAAGTCCACATATATTAAACATCAACGATATATCAGATCTAACGTCACCAAAATACTTTACTCTCTCACAATATAATAATTTCAGACTACCACCCTACTATACATATCTGTAACATACACTGTTTAACTAATCTAGTTTGCTCCCAATCTCAAGTCAAATTATATTCCAATAAAAAGTCACTGACCAATCCAAACATGAAAAAATCTGATAAATCCAATAATATTAGAAATCGATAAAGGGAAACACCTACTACCCAGTATCAAAAATATTGTGTCCACGTATATTAAACTCTACTCCAATCAAGCCCTCTAATAACTCTAATCTAATCATCCGGGGTCAAGAACTATTTCTTCTAAAATATACAAGTAATAAAGTATACAGGAATAGACCGGATGATTCCAGATAGAACATGAATAGCGAACATTGAATAACCAATTAACACAATCGATTTATAAAAAGAATAACACACATGGAATAATACAATAAAATGTACAACTATAATATACCAATAAAACAATAGTCACATGAAATGTTACCAATAACTGATCAAATAAATAAAACAGATAAAGTGAACTCTCACATGAAATGATGAATTAATACGCACAAATCAAATAAACAAACAAGACAAACACTTACACGAATTGACGTGAATCTGGGTCTGAATCACCATCGAGTTTGCACTGAACGAGCTAGTCCAGATCTCCGAATCATCTCGCGTGTCAGGTCTACTGTGAACACAACCCCGAGTTCGAATTTTCAGTTGTTGGATCCTAATCGGTTGTACACCTGTAACACATGCAACACGCACATACACACACGTACACATAAATATACACACGCTTACTATCATAACACACACACACACTATCATAACACGTGCATACACACACTAGTGAACACAAAACGCGCGCACACTACACACATACACAATCATAGAGAAGGTGAGAGAAAATAACAACGATCGAGACACATATACCTTCACAGAGAGAGGGGTGGCATACAGGAGGAGAAGGCTCGACGGCATGGCAACAACATAGCGTGCGTGAAGTGCTCGGGTGACGACAGTTGATGGCGTGCATGGTGGTTGGAGGACAATTGTGCATGGGTTTATGCATGCGTCGAAATGGAGGGTGGAGAGCATCGGCAGGGGATGATGGCAGAGTGTGCTTGGTGCTCGCGGAGGCTCAGTGATGGGGAAGAGAGAGGTTGACAAGGCTGAGCAGAGGAGGATGAGGTGGTGCATGGAGGAGCTCCGTCGAGTCTCAAGGGTGGCTACGGCTTGGGTGAAGGCCAAAGGAGGATGGTAATGGGGAAGAAGGTGTAGGGAGCTAGGTTTAGGGGGAGAGGAGAGGTGTCAACGGCACAAAGATTTTCTAGGGTTAGGATGTGAGAGAATGGGGAAGAAGATGAAGTTTAAATAGGAGAATTGAGCCATTGGGCTTGGGACTCTGGGCTTTGAAAAAAAAAATGAAAAAAAAATAAGAGAAAGAATGTGAGATGGGTTGGGCTCAATGGAGAGAAAAAAAGGAATCGGGCTTAGT
This sequence comes from Agave tequilana, assembly GCA_038442645.1. Classification (NCBI taxonomy): domain Eukaryota; kingdom Viridiplantae; phylum Streptophyta; class Magnoliopsida; order Asparagales; family Asparagaceae; genus Agave; species Agave tequilana. The sequence continues at coordinate 45,978 of JAVJIF010020796.1, read as the reverse complement.
TGACGGGTTTGGGGAATTGAAAATGAAATAGAGATAATACTAATTACACACTCAAAATAATAATAATTTTGTAGTCATACACAAAATAATAAATTATTATTAATACAATATATACATATACGTATATGCATACATATTAAAATACTACTATCTATTATTAAATCATGTATTACAAAAATATGGGTATTACAATGCCTGACATCCTTCAATTTCAGCGTTGAATCATTTGAGAGGCTGACTGTCACATCGCCCTTTCAATCGATGTTGCACGATTCATCATCTCACAAATACACCTTTCCAAGATCTTTCATATAATTTTGAAAGATTATGTGACGAGAAGTGGCATGAAAGGAGGCACCCGAATCAATAACCCATGATTCCCTTGAACCAGCCAAGGAGAGACTCGGGGCAGATCATTACTGCCCATGACATATATTGAATCCTTCTGTTTGCCTTTGCCATCTCCATTCTTCTGCTTGTAGCGCCTTTGAAAATGTCACTTCTTACCGCACAGCCAACACCCGACACCCCTTGATTTGCATTTGCTTCTCTCAAATCTGGACTTGGGTTTGTTGTTCTTTTTCTTTTCTCTATTCATCAATCTTCTTATCCTTTCGACACTTAGGGAACTCCCTGGTGTCTCAGCCGCACCCGATGACTTCCAACGCGCCCCTTCGCTGAGAAGAACATCCACCGCGTTATCAAACTTCAAGATTTATGTCCCACAAGAATTATTTATTGCCATCACGAAACCATCACAGGTCTCTAGTAGACTGGGCAATAGAACGAGTGCCCTGATCTCGTCATCGACATTGATCCTAATATATTCCTGCTGGCTCGTCAGCGTGTTGAATTCATCGAGACGCTCAGCGACACTTCCGTTGTCTGTCATCTTCTGGTTGAACTTCTTCATCAGGAAAATCTTGCTCGATGCCGAGGGTTTCTCGTACATCTTCAATAGGGCCGCCATCAAGTCTTGGGCCATCTTCTCTCTGAAGACGTTAAATGCAATCGTCAATGCCAAGGATAATCAGATCGCCCCTAGGGCTTTCTGATCTAGAACCCCCCACTCGCCATCAGTCATCTCCTTCGTCTTTTGGGCCTTTCCACCAAGAGATCTTTCTGGTATTAGTAATCTTCAATCTACATCTTTTGGATTCCGAAATTCGCACCGTTAAACCTTTCGACCCTGATCTTTTCTTCCGCCATCACAAACCGTAGCTCTGATACTAGTTGTTGAGAAAAAGAAATGGGGAGAAGAAAGAACACAGATCAAATACACTATCAAAAACGCCAAAATTTTACGTGAAAAATCCAAATTGAGAAAAAAACAAAGCCGCACGCAAATCCACTATTTTATCAGAGAGATTATAGGAGAAGAAGGGAGAACCTCAAACACACACATATATCACCTTAATGACGGCACGTCTTCTTATATTGGAAAAACTAATGGTTGCAAGTTAAGAAATCACCAAACTGCCCTTGACGTATTCCTCAAGTTTCACGGTTATGAAGTTTTCAGACGGACCGCTTCTCCGTTATGCATCTCCGAGCTGCTACTCTGCACTGTCGTTTTGAAGTTCTCTTCGTAGATGCCTCGGAGTGCTCCTCCAGAGTGATACCAAGGTGCTACTCCAGAGCTAGACTTCATCATCGCCCTCAACCTGAAACTCTGAACTCGCCCAACGTATTTATCAGGAATGCTTCACTATCGCTCCGGGATCTGCAAAAGGGATTTCTCGACATAATTTTGTTTCAGGGGCTCCGCCCCTTCCAACCCTCACGGCGACCTGCCGCGCAGGTCGATCCGTGTAATGACTCAACTTAGGGCGACAAATCGCCAAGAATTAAGCTCCACAACTTAACACTTAGTATTCAATAGTAAGTTTCATCAGCTTGACAAACATTAGCAAAGGTAGTAAAGATATTTCCTAAGCTTTAATGGTGGGAAGGAAGAGATTGCACTATGAATTCCGTATGAAAGAAATGAGAATGAAAGCAGCATAAATAAGAATAAAAGAAGTAGCAAGAAGATGAAAGTGGATATGTTGAGCAGTTGAAGAAGGCAGTGAAGAATTTATTAGTTTGGATGATCAATATGGAGAAAATAAAAGTAAAGTGAAGACCATATTTAAGTGCAGAGAATGCAAAATAGAAAGAACAGTGCTTCTTGTAGAAATTATATTCAGCAAACGGATAATATGAATGACAGAGTACAGATAGGTACTAAAACAAGAGAATTGGCTGAAGTAATTAGTGTGAAATTTATGTAATTGTAGGAGGTTAGAAGAAGGTTGGTGCAAAGAGGCTGATGCTCATGTAAGGCAGGAACATTGAATCCAAATCGGGAAGAAAGGAATGGGAAGGGAAAGAGTTTTGGAGGAGAGGGAGTGGGGGAGGCATAGTTGCTGAGATCGGGAAAGGTGAGAGAAATCAAGTTTTTAATAAACCATGCATGGAGTGTCCTGTTTTTTATGACCAGAACATACATAGCATTAGGAGAATAGCTCAATGTTTGTTTTTTTTGGTGAAAAAGGTGGAAGAAAAGGATGAAAATAAAGTTAAAGTGCAATTTAATTAAAAGAGTTTAAAATTATGTGCCTGATGTGCTTATTTCATTAGAACATGACATATCACAGTTATGAAAGTTAAGCTCTATGGCCTAAAAAAAATGTATAATATGATGCACATCCCAATTATAGAAGTCAATGAAGAATCAAGAGATATGATTTAAGAAAAAATGCATTTGTAGTATTCGTAAGATCTAGGCAGAGGTTTAGCAGGTGTGTTTTTTTTTGAATATCTGAAGTAATTATCTTTGTTAGATTACATGTATGGGCTGTATGTGAGCAAAAGAGCACAGCTTATCAGGGTTAAGAGGGAAAAGTGAGCTTATTTTTTAGATGGTTCCTCTGTAGTCATACATGGCTTTCTTATTTATCTGTGTAACACTTTGGCTTCAAAGAAGTAGAAAGCATCACGAATTGGCCTTTGAATGGGCAGCAGAAAATCTGGACACATTCTTAGCCAAGTCCTCCCAAACTGTCAAAAGAGAAGATCTTGGCCAAATTGTGTTATCAGCTTTGTAGACCTCAGCAAATCTAATGGGGCCTCGCTTGCCTATCTTCTTAACTAGGAAGGAGCCCCCGCGTGACGCGGGGGCTTTCAGAAGCATTAGCAAGTGAAAGCAAGTGCAGTAATTCAACACCACATTCAAATCAAGTCCAGAAATTCAATATTATTTTGTTATACCCAAAAATAAAAAACAAATTATTTTGTTACCCAAAAAGAGAAAATTAATTAATTTTACCAACATTAATATTTGGGGACAGACCAAAAAGGAAAATTTCAGGTGGTCCACCACTTTTTATTGGTGAGGGGTGGTGGAATGTGGAGCGCTTGTTTGATTGATTTTTTCCACAATGTTTAAATGCATGGAACCAATAATTGAAAACAATTTTTCCTTAAATGTCCCAAATAACATCCCAAATGGCATAAAAATACCCTAACATCCCAAATGGCATAAAAATACCCAACGCACGCACGAACAATAAATTCTTCAAAATGCCACCTATATTGCTCATTTTGCCCTCCCCTCAGCAGTAGTTATATGACCAAAAAAACAAGACAAATGCGAAAAAAAAGGAAACAATGGGGGCAAAACTGTCTAGTGCCAACTGTAGATCCATCTACCTTTATGTATGAGAGACATGTATGTATCCTTGTTGCTTGGGAATGTTTCGTTAAATACTTATTAATGAAACACCGGGGTTTTTTTTGCCTCACAATTTTATCTCAAAAAAAATTCCTGACAAATACATCTTTTTTTAGAAAAGAAACAGCACAACCGTAATGCGTGCTTGTTTCTCCAATCTTGACACCAGTCTCGCCAACTCCTACCGTGTTTAGAGTTCTTGGTTCTTGGTCTCTTTGCACAATACATCAGATTTTGGCAGTGTGATTCTCCTCCTTGTGTTGTCTGTATTGGCCAAAGGCACGTAATTAATCAAAGCGGAATTCTACAGTTCGAGTTTAATAGGGAGTTTCTGCAGTCATCTCTTAACAGATATTGTTACTTCCATATTAGTTGTAAAGGGTCCAAGGGATGCTCTTAACTTCTTTAATTCACTGCAATAGCCTTTGATGGAAGTTTTGTCATTAGAAGGCTTTACTATTAGCCTGAAGGATTTTGATGTGCCAAACAAAGCCCTAAGAGAGGTTCAGAAGAGCATTCAAGAAATTTCTTCATCACTCCCACAACTGCAGATTTCTTATAATGAACTCTTAGAATTGCAAGTTGAGAAAGATTTGGCATGTCTCAAAGTACCAGTTGTAGCATTCATTCTATGGTTGTCTTCCCTTGGGTTTTTAATAGATTCATAAAGTGAATCATCTATTGGCAAGGTACTTTAACGAATTGAATTTTTGGGCCTTCAACTCTTTGACAAAGGAAAATTATCTATTACCAGTTACATGTCCTATTAGCCAAATAACAATTTTCTCCTTGATTCTTCACTCTCTAACCTACAACAGGAACTCAATTGCAACAAAAGGAGGTTCAATTAAAAGACTTGCCAACAAAATAACCTTAATTCCAAGAATAAGGAATTACCTTGAGAGAGACCAGACTCAGGCGAAGCAAGAACCGCAGAGTGAATCGAGGGCATTAGCTAGCCAAAAGAATTTCGAGAATATACTCTTGAATGTGAGGAGGCGGATGACAATAACGACACGTCCTCCCCCTTTGGCACTTGTTCCGCAGTGAATCCACACAAGCCATCACCTTATCCCTAGAAAAGCCCAAAAAAACACACTAAATCAAAGGGGAAAAAATCATATTTTTTTAATTGAAAAGGAGAGAAAACCTAGGAATTTGAGAGTTGGTTACCTCTCGATGGAGATGGCAGAGTGAGGGTGGGCGAACTTGCAGCCGAATTTGAAATCTGTGAGGAAAGAGAAGAGGGCACAGTAAAAGCTGAAGTTTGACACTTTTTTTCCGATTTACTCCCATGACAAATAAAAGACAAAAGAAAAATCTTCATGGACAACAGGGGTAAAACTGTCCACTTGAAAACCCTCTAGTTTTCTAATACAACAGATATATACTGGAGTCCAGATATCCATGCCGACTGCAACACTCCGTGGAATTGTCAAAATCACAAATTTTTTTATGATCGGTTGCAATAACTGTAAAATCATTGACAGCCATAATTTGTAAGTCATAATTGATAAATTTTTTACAATTAATGTAAAATTATAAATGAAAAAGTGTAATGTGAGAGGACTATTTAGAAGGGTAGCAGTATTGTTTGATGTGCCGAGGTCAAGATCAGCAGTATCCTTTGTCACTTAATTACCTTCTATTATATTGCAATTACTATTATAGAGCATTTTCATAATTAAAACTTATAATGCAATACAGATATTCTGTTATGGATAATGGAGTAATATTTTGTAAGCAAGGAATGAATCTAGATGAAGGAAGACTTGATTCTATTTTGTTAATGAGAAATGCATTACTCTCGAAGGTTTATATTTTTCAAATATATGCAACAAACTGTTGTCCAAAGAACTTCCTTTGAGAAATTACCAGTCCATGAGTCTTGCTTGCGTTATCTGATTTGTTTGATGCATCTGACCACATATCTATGTTTTTTACCCTCACAATGTCATAAAACAATCCACCTTCATTTTCTCTCTCTCAGGGTAACAAGTTGAGAGAAGGGCCACCGATGATACAGTTGAGCTTAGATGGCAAGAGGCTCTACGAAATTAATTCCCTGTCAGGGTATGGGATAAACAGTTTTGCCCTGATGTTGTAGAGAAGGGTTCCCATATGCTACAGATCGATGTGGAGACGGAGAACGGAGGTATGTCAGTGAACCAGGACTTCTTTGTGAATTTTGGGTCTGAACCTGATAGTCCAATCATCGCTTGCCCATGAGATGCGGTATCCGGGAGATGACTGCGTATCTGAGTATGGATATGATTGGGATTGCTGCTTATGGCGGTGTTTTTCCGTCACAAGTGATTTGATGGTCAATTCTCACCACAAGTCAGAATGGAAATGGGAAAGTACACGTAAATAAAACACATCATAGAAAAGAGAGACACTAAGGATTTATGTGAAAACTCTTAATCAGAACAAATCACGGGAAAGAGGAGAAACTTCACTATAATTCTCACGTTATAGAAATTACAGAAATCTAGAGGATGTATACAGAGCGTAGGTTCAATATCTCTACTTCTTTTTCCCTTTCGAGTCTAGGTTGGAATCAGCATCCCCCTCTTCGTTGGAAGAGGTTTATTTATTCTTGACTGAGTTTTTGGCATGGAGATAGATGGGTACGAGAGAGATCCTCGTAACCACACAATTTTCACATGTCAATTTATTGTAACGACCATGATCATCAGTGTCGGTTTGTTGGGATTGAAAAGTCACCTAGAGGGGGGGTGAATAGGTGACAATGCTAATCTAGTGAACTTAATGCGGAATTTAAAAACTAATTGCAATTACTATAATGATGCACACACAAGCAAGTACAAGATATAACAATTTGCACAAAGTAAAGAGAGAGAGAGAGAGAGAGAGAGAGCAAGAGTCAATGTATCAAGCGCAAACAAAGAGATATGTTCCGAGGTTCGAGCACCCAGCTCTACATCCCCGCCTTCGACACACGAAGGATTTCCAATCCACTAGCTTGTCCACAAAGGACTCCCACAAAGGGAACCTCCACCGAGGATTTGGGGCAATCACAATTACAAGGAGTTCCCAACTCCCCTCCTTACAAACTCAACCTCCTCCTTGAGGCACTACTCCAATACAACAAACAATCACCTCACAACTTGAGGGATTAGCACCAAGCTTACACAAATCACCTCACAACCCAAGTTGCACAACCTCCTCAACACAATGAGGGAAATGGCACAAAGCAAATATTGGGTTTACAACTTAGTGGTTTAAGTAACAACCACAAAATAATCTCTTTTCCCACACAAAGATCCTATAGAATGAGATAGTAGATTTTTGCTCAAGTGTGGAGAAAACCAAAGGAATGGAAATCAAAATCACAAAGAAAATCTTTTGGGAAAACAAGAAATCAAAGTAGAGAAGTTGAATCAAACTCTTTCCCAAAAACCCTCTTCTTGATTTTCCAAACCCTAGCACAAACACCAAATAGATTGTTCAAATAAAGCCCAAAACTTCTTTTTAATTGCTGTGAAAACACCAGAGAAATCTCAGAAAATTCGTCCAAAAATTCTTAGAGAAAAACTCTTGCAAATGGGGTATTTATAGGCAAATCTGGAAACTAGCCGTTGGCAGCAGATTTGCCAAAATAACCCTGCCGGTCGACCGCCCGGCCGACCGTCCAACGGTCAATTTTTGACCGTTGTCAACTAGCGGTCGACCGGCCCGGTCGACCCAAATAAACAGAGAGCAAGTCTCTGAATTCCGGTCGACCGGCACGGTCGACCCACAAATCCAGAGAGCAGACTTCTCTGCTCCGGTCGACCGGCCCGGTCGACCGCCCTCTGTGCCAGTAACGTGCACAATTTTGTGCACGTCGGTCGACCGGTCCGGTCGACCGACCTCAGACCTAGTCGACTAGTCAGGGGGCTAGTCGACTTGGTTGAAGCCTGGAACAGAAAACTAGGTAAAAACATATTTTAAAAACATTTTTATCTTTTCTAAAACTTCTATAAAAACTTGTTTTATCATTTTATTTTGAAACACAAACTAGTGATAAAAATTCAAGACATATATCAATCATATCAATTCATTTTGGTGTCTTGCCAATTTTATCAAAAACCAAAACTAGTATTTTTCCAAACTTGGATTTTCCAAAATAAACTTTGTCCCAAAACTTATCCAAATACAAAAACATGATATTTAAACATTTTGAAGCATGATGCATATGGATAGAAATCCAATATACATGAAACATATACATATCATAGTTTTTGTCATTAATTCCAAAATAAGTTTTGTTAACACAAACCTAAAACACATGAATAGGTATATCAAAGTAAGTTTGTCTAAGTCTTTAAAGCATGCATGTATATAGAACAAATCTAATATACAATAAACCATGTAAACTTGTTTTGATATAATGTCTATTCATGAAAACCAAGATCGGTTAAACCATAAATCCAAAACCAATATTCAAAACATGAAACGTGTGTGTGTGTTGTGAACTTGAGCATATCATACTATTCTAATCTTTACAATTTGGATCTAAACACAAAAACTAAAAACTAAGGTACCGATGTCTTCTTGTAGAGCGCAATCTCCAAGCCGACTCGATCCTAAACTTGATTCACCGAGCTTGACTCCAATGAGTGCTAGATATCATCTTTTGCGTTCGGGCTCTTGAATCACCATGTGAAAGCTTGCAAATCATCTTGTTGAAGCTTATCACCTACTAATATCTTGACTAATGATCTGAAACTAAAATCACAAGATAATTAGTACACATAACTACATGAGTTAATCATCATCAAAACTAGAGTGGAAGGCCTTTGGGCCAACAGGGATTGCATGCAGAGAAATCCGCCACTGTTCATAATTGTCGGCGCTGGAGGGTGTTATATGAACATGGATAAGTTGCATAACTGTTTGTGGAGATAAGGGGTGATCTATTACTAGAGCTGCTTAGCTCGGAGCTGAAGTTTATGGAACAGAGGAAGTCTCAGAGCGAAAGAGATCTTGAGGAGGTTGGGTATAGGATAGACTTCAGAGAGGAGCTCTTATACTACTCGGAGAGTTGGAAGGTTAGTGAAATGTGGCTCCATCTTAGACAAGGTCAGATTTTGATCAATATAGATGCTCCTCGCTCTTCCGCTTGTCGGAGCCTGCAGAAAGGAAGTCGGAAGAGCATAGGTGGTAAGAGACCTTTAAATGTCTTAAGTTCATCTTGATTTTCGTCGGCAGAATAGGATCTGGATCATAAATATAGATCTTCTGGATTAAACTTGAAGCTCACACAGTTGGCTGACAACTGGCGTGTCAATCGGTTAGATTCCTTGAAACTTGTAACCTGTGTATCTTCAATCCTAGTGTCATTATGACTAGGAAGTAGAATTTCGTGTTTCGGCGGTATGGTTGATTTTCTACTATCTCGATTGATGAAAATTCCAGGACATAGACCAATTTTTCGGGGATTAAAATTTTAATTGAAAGCTGTTTAGCTTCTTCTCCATCTATAAATAGAGTAGAACCCTTAGATAGAAATCACTTCTACTATCTTCTCTAAGAAACTCTTGCTTTAAGATTCCTCTTCTTTGCTTTGCTAGGCTGCCACACTTTCTTTTTTCTTCTTCATCAGATGGAGGAAGGAATGGGAGAGGATGAAGGCGGAGAAATGGTCAGGCTTCTCTAAGGAACCTGTTATGACATATCAGTCATCGTGATACGGTGTCGCTGTCAGGGGTGATAGGAATGCCTCTTATTCTCACTGAATTGAGTGATCTAGTTCGGGTTGCTCGATTTTTTAAGGGGGAGGTTCGATCTTGGGTTCAGAGCCTCTTTCCTGATGGCATACATGAGGAAGGAGGATAGGGAGCTTATTGGCTAGGTGTGATGGTGAATTGCTTCTCACAGTAGGGATCAGATCTCTTCCTCAAAACATCTTGGAAGGGATGTGATACTATCACCTTCTTGCGTGTTTTGGAGGTTCCATCCTTATCGGACGTCGCTGCCTCGTGCTTAGAGATTTCTTCCTTGCAACGAGCAATGGGAAGAGAAAATGGGGTGTTTCCGTCAGTGCTTCACCAATGAATTACTCTCTCTTCTAGAGCTCCAACCTCTCTTTCATAACACAGGGATGTGTTGTGACATCACCAGTCTTGTATGTCTTATGGAGTCGTCTAGAGCTTGGGGTGTTGTCGTGGCTTCAAAGGGCTTCTTGGGGATCATCGTCATTCTCCCTGAGATGTGTGGAGGATGGCGACACTGGTTTGGTTGCCTTCGAGGAGTTTCAGGGGAAGAGGAGAAGACTTTTAATTGGAGGAATCTTTATTTTTGCGAAGGAACCCCGCAGTAACTTCTTCTTTGATTCTGGGATCTCTGGACAGTAATATGAGCAATAAGGTCATGATCTTCGATGGGCGTTCACTGGAGGATGTGTCCTAAGAGTTTGGAGGTGTGGCTGGATGTAGCGACAGGATGGAGAGATTGGATTTAGATCATCTGTATTTCTTTTTAAAAAATGCAATTACAAGTGTAATAGAACTTTTCTTACTCTTATTGGAAGTAATCAAGTAAATTCGATGGGATGTACTCGGAATAGAAAGATTTTCAGAATAAAATATGTTTATATTTCTTTGCAATGGAAATGATTGCATGGATCTTGTCTGACTTGTATTACTTTGGCTTTTTGGAATTGATATGATCATATCTCTTCAGAGTGTGATCTTTTTCTTTTGTATGGTTGGCTTGACATCGGTGTGGGTTGGTAAGCCTGCGGTGTTGTTTCTGTGTGGAGGTAATCCCACCAAAGGTGCATGCAAATTTTTAGCCTCTGAGTGGGGAAAACCCAACAATGGAGTTGTAATCTTGGGACTCTGAGAGGAAAAATCCTTGCAGCAGAGTAAGGACTCTAAGCGAGAGTAAAACCCACAACAGAGAGTTTCGACTACCCGTAGGCTAATCGAGAGAGAGCCTATAGGCTGGAGCCTATGTTGTCGTCTCCGAGTAGGGAAATCTGTAATGCCCCGGTCCCGCTGATACGGTGACACTACAGTGACGTACATACGCAGGGCGAAATTGCCCTCACGTACATATGCTAAGCCTCAGTACAGAGAATAAATACCATATACACAATAGTTCCAGAATTAAATAATACAAGAATACCTACAAAAAGGGTAAGTAATCATAATAGATATGCAAATAGGGATAAGTAAGGAAATAAAAACAGAATATTAAAGATACCTATGAATAATTGCGGTCTTAAGATTATATCTCAAGAAATATCAGGGGCTTCAACATCTTTGCGCTTCAATCTGGACACGCAAATTCTGGGTCATCGAAAGCGACCTAGTGAGTGGTAAAATGAAAAAACAGTAATATATATAGTAATACAATCACGATAATAATATATAATACATGTTTAAATACTGGTGATACAATATAATGATAATAATAATCAAGAAAAATAGACAAGTGTTATTTTATATCATCAATACCTAGCATGTTATAACATTGTCATGTCCACAATAGTATCTAATTCCATATCATTAATATTAATAAATATGTCCGAGTTGTGTTACCAAACACAACTATATACAGTAAATAAATTAAATAACATGCAGGTCATTTTAAGAGATTATGTCATTATAATCATTAAGAATTATACCATCTATATATAATATATTAGTTTGCATAATATGATACAATTTTAAGTATTCCTAATTACACCAGTATGTATAGGTAACAGGTAGCACGTTTTAATTACTTGTTTAATCTAATAATAATAATAGCATAATGATGTCGTGATGAATATGAACATGTAGATATGCAATATGCAGACTAACCATATTATAGTATTGTAATTATACAGTAACAGTGCCTACAGGGCATACATGAAATAGAACACATAGAATGCAGAGTATTCACGTTCGTGAATAGTGTGTCACCACATGAAATGCAACAAGTAGCAGGAAGTGTAATAATGTAAACAGATCACATGATAAAGGATAAACTATCAGGAATAGCAACAAGTACAACCAATTCCTGTAACAAGGTAGACAGATCACATGATAGAGGGTAAACTATCAGGAATAGCAACAAGTACAACCGAACAGTAATATACATGTATCAAGCAAATCATGGTATTTATACAATAATAACAATCAGTACCCTCTGGTATTTTAATCAATCTCTTCTAGTGTCCCATACTACTGAAGGTTCATATCAGAGCTCGCACTCCGACCGAACCCATCCGGACATGGCATACAGGTACCATTATTCGAACGAGAGAGTGATCAAATAACAATCGTTCCCGATGTCACTATTGTTTATACCATTTTATTATATTAATTGGAAACCCAATGGTCGAGGAGCTCTTATCGGGTGAGTGTATCCCATGTATACCTGGGTCATGGCCTTAAACAATCCCCTGGTTGCTGAGATTAGGGCCGGCCCGCTAAGGCAAAACATGTAATGAGAAACAGTAATAATCGGTAGCCAGTACTACCATATCCCCTACAGTGGGACTAATAATGGATCTAGACATCCACTCGATAAAATTTAGTAAACCGTCAAGTCTCTCCAATCCTCATGTTATATTTATTTTATTTGAGCTACACAGTATTCGGAAACAAAAACAGTACATGATACATGTAACAAGATAATTGGACATGAGCTCTGGTGATAGCATGAAACAAGATAACAAGTAACAAGAAACAAAAGATGTGGGATTCTAAAGGTGGCCCGTAGCTTTGATCCACGTGACACTTAGTTCCACACATCATATATCAACAGCTCACATGTTCAGTAATAGGAATATTAATATTAGTAACGGGAAACAGTCATATAACGGGAATATAGGAATATCCATGTATCAATAATCCATGTAATATGAACAGTGATTCATGCAATAAGAATACAGAAATAATCAACGCATGTATACCGATGATCTATGTAAATGTGATGTATGAAGATGATATAAACGTGCACAGACTATCCATGTAACAATGATACAAATATATGAAATCATGGTATCCAGTGAAATAGTGCATTCGTGTGTCAGTGGACATCGACAAGAAATAACAGTGTTATGTATAACAGTACCTTTGTAACGGTGAGATATGTACATGGAATAACTGTGTTCTGTGTAACATGCATTTACATGAAATATTATGTCTAGTGTACTCGAATGTCCGTATAATCATGATACAGGTATATGTAGTAACGATGTCTATAATCATGATAACTTATACTCATATAATGTTCAGTGTATCTATAGTACGATAATAGTGACAGTGTTAGGCTGATATATGTAATATAAACAGATGTCTAAATATCTAGACCGATAGTAGTTATAACGGTTTTATTAATATTAATATTATTGATAAAGAATTTATTTACAAGTATATATTTTCAAGCTCTTCACAATCATTTTAATAATTATCAAAGTATTTAATAATCTAGAATTTCCTTGAATTCACCACCTAATATAATCAACTATAATAATAATAAAGTATTATTTTATCAATTTTTATAATAAAGCAACTTGCATATTCTTATTATAATGATCTCCCGATAATTATAAGTTATTAAATAATATTTACAGTGATTTACCCATAATCATGATTTATTAAATAACGCAATCAATCAATTTTATTAACAATGAATAAATATAATTTATAAAAGAAGACACTCACATAGATAGTACAAGAATGTAGCTTGTCTTCCTACAATCGCGACGGTTCGAGAATCGTCCAATTTGGAGTCTAGATGCTCCAGATTAAATGGATATGGGTTATTGGGTGTGTGTTTATAGGGTTTTGAGATCCATTTAGGCGGGAGAGAGAGAGAATGAGAGAGAGGAACGGGGGAGAGGGGGCAGCAGGCAGGCCTGCCGCTGCCTGACCACCTGGCTGCGCCGGCCGGCCGCCGACGGTAACCTGGTCGCCGGCAATGGAGGGGGGTAGAGAGATAATATGAGAGGGGGAGAAGAAATTAGGAGAGAGAAGTAGAGTGAAGAAGAATAAGAAGGGGAGGAGGGAAAAGGGGGGGCAGCGCCGCCCAGGCTGGGAGGCGCGGTAGCGCATCGGCCACTGGTGGCGTGCCAGCTTGCTGGCAACACGGTGGCCCCTGTCATCGGCAGGTTTGGCCCCCGACCTGGAACAGAGAGTAAGGGATGGAGATACAATGAGAAGAGAGAGGGAGAATTTAAGAGAGAGAGAAAGAGAGAAGAGAGATAATGGAAGAGAGGGGGGAGAGAGAGAGAAAGAAAGAAAGTGTGAGTGAGATAGATATAATAAGAGAGAGGGACAGGCAGTAGGTAAGTCAGTGAGGGAAGGAAATCTATAGAAGAAAGGGGAAGGAGAAAGAGATAGTTTAAAAAATAAAAATAGGATTTTATATTATTATTTTACTTGAGTCAAATTTTAGACTAGTTCCAAACAGTTCTCAAAATTTTTGTAAAATAAAAATATTATGCTGAGGAGTAATATGAAAATGATTCAAAAATTTCAGTCTGCTTTGCATATTAAAAATCCTAGAATTATCAGCAATACTACGCGACACCGGTTTGGCCGGATTTTCAATAAATTCAAAAAAATCCCCAAAAATGTTGAAAAGTAGAAAATATAATTTTGAAATATAATTTAAAAGCAGATTCTTGAAATTCAACTCTGATTGTAAATTAAAATTCCTAAAGCTGATTATTGGTATCGGTGATACCGAATTCGAAGATTTCTAAAATAATTCAGAAAAATTTCAGAAAATTGTGAAAAATCTAAAATATTGGAAAATGATATCTGAAATTAAAACTGGCTTAATCAATTTACCAAAAAGGTCAAATCAACTTTATACATCATATCAAGTACTATTATTGTGATACGTACATCAAGAATCAAGGAGTTACACTTCTTCCTACCTTACAAAAAAATTTCGTCTTTGAAATTTCAGTTCAGGTGGGAGAACAATATGTACAGTCCTGGAGCCTGAATGTTATGAGCCTACAAAGCTTCTACTGTGCTACTCTGACATCTATAGTGAAATCGGGGTGGAGAATTAGTGTCATGATCTAAAGATAAAAGATTGGAAGCAAAGGATGAAGAGAAAGCGAAAATGAAATCAGATTATTCTGGTTGACAACTAAAATGAAGGAATAGAAAATGGTCAAGGAATGAATTATCAACGCAATAGTATTCTCGTGCTCATCGCTAGAATCTCCAAATTCAGATACAGACGAGTTCTAATCTGATTCTAATTGTACTGTTGGTATGAGCCTGAGCATTGACCGAGGTGGTTACTCACATCAGGTGTGAACCTGGCTTTGATACACTCTGTAACGCCCCGATCCCGCAGATACGGTGACCCTATGGCGACATACATACGCAGGGCGGAATTGACCTCACGTACATACGCTAAGCCTCAGTACAAGTGTGGACTGTCTAAAAATCACTGAAGACAAGTCATCAGATAACAGAGTCCATGTTTCAGTTGCGAAGCTAATCAAAGCCACTTGTGCAAAGGCAAAACGCAGGGCTTGAAGCTCGCATCTCAACACCATTGCAATGCCAAGACACAGAGCTCAAAGCTCGCGTCTTAGTACCACTTCAGTGCTCAGGCACAAAGCTTAAAGCTCGCGTCAAAACTTGAAGCCCGTGTCTCAAACGCGAAGCTCAAGGCGCGCATCTAATACCACGCCAACGAGGAAACACAGAGTCGGAGGCTCGTGTTTCAATACCACCGCGATGCCCAAAACGCGGAGCTCAAGACCTACGTCCAGCGTTACCTCAACGGCTAAACACAGAGCTCAAGCCCACATTCTAACTGGAGAGAAGCCATGTGTCTTTAGTTATAACTACTCTCATTACTGGGTCAAGTACTGCCCACGTAATGAGAAGAGTTGACCCTCATCATGGAGGGTTTTTAGGGGACAGTTTTACCCCTGAAACCCCAATAAATTGCTCAATTTGCTACTGAAAAGGGGTTAGAATTTTTCAGCTGAGGAAGGTTTATAAAGAGTTAAACTCTTCTACCAACTTACTGAGTTCAAGTTATTGCCTAAATCTCTTTGAGATTTCATTGATAGGAGCTGTGTTACTCCATCTGTGATTGATTGTACTCCAAAACTATATTTTTATCATCACTTTTACACATATATCCTTGATTATTCCTTTATTTATTAATTCTATTAACTTTTTTTATTATGGTGTGTAGTTACTTAAATGAGAGGATAAAGATACAAGAAGCTTCATTTTATCCCTAATCCTATTTAAAGTTAGATTTTAAATTAAATTGAATCCAAAGGAGGAAAGGATTAATCTTCATATCCTAAATTCTAATTTAAATTCAGAAGATAAAGTCCTAGAAGATGAAGGAGATGAAGATAATCCTAATAGGGATAATGAGGATAATTCTAATTAAATGGAGTTCAAAAATCAATTCAGACTCGGATTTACACTGTACAGCTTTTAGTATTCAGGTCATAACTTTCGCTAGAGATATTCAAATCTGATGATTCAAGATGCTACAGAAAGAGGACTTGAAGGGTTATAACTCTTATATGCCACTCTGTCCAATTCAGCCATCTGATAAGTCATATTCAGTAAACAACATGCCGACTTGCTGCAAGACTGAATTCCCTATTAAATTAGGAAACCTTCCAGTTTGTATCCTATTGTGATTAGATTTGAGGCCTATTTAAAGAGCTGAAATCTCTCATTATCAGGTTCTCCAAATCTGAGATCATAACTTAGGATTTTTCTTTTAGTCTCTTCTCTAAATTTCTTTTGTAATTTTTATATTTTATATTCAAGTTCTACTTCTACTTCTACTTTTAGTTCAAGCTTTGTAAAGAATAAGGAGGCTCTTTATAATTGAAGGTGACAACATCAATAACAAGATTTTTCTTTCTAATTTATCTTTATTTATTTGCTTTCTTATCTTCCCCACTTTCTTTAGTTTTCGTCATGGGTAGATAATTTTTTTATGACTTACTAATCTCTCCACCACCACTTCTAATTCTACGTTAGAATAAACCGATTGGATCATATGCATGCTTAACCCTTGGATTAGTTAAAATTCTTGAAGGCACATGATGATGACTAGTTATATCCATATATGCTAATACTTTTCAATAGTTTTTCTTATTCTATACTTAGATAGCTTTGATAGTTTAATGTTGAATCTTAGTTATTCTTCTTATTCTATGCTTAGAAGGCTTTGATAGTTTAATGTTAGGTCTTGATTAGTGATTATTTCAAATAGGATTTAGTTTTTATCTTATGTATCTTTCTTGAATTGAAAGCAACTCTAAGGTCTAACTTTTATGATCTAAAATGAAGTAAATTCTTACATGGGTTAGTAAATTAGTGGTGGTAGATGATTAGTAGGTCATATTTCTTTAACTCTTCATAAAACCTTAGATTACTCTCGAAATTTCATATGTTTATTTATATTTTTAACACTTAACAATTGAGTTCTTTTCTTAGAAGAATACTTAACAAATTTAGTGTTTAAGGAGATACCAAAAAGTTTCTATCGCATTCCTCACTGTGGATTCGACCCATATAGCCTTTGCTACCGCAGATAAATTGTGAAAGGCAGAGATTTAACCGATATCCTTTTAACTCTTTAATTTATCATTGTTTTTTGGCAATCAAATTTTGATGCCGTTGCCGGGGAGGAAACGATATTTTTTATTTATTAATTGGTTAATTTTTCTTCTTTATTTTTCATAAAAAATCATAAAATATTTCCCATGGCCTATCTAAATTTATTTTGGTATAATTTTGTTGATAGGTTGAGACCATCTTTCCATCCATCAATCTCTTTTCCAAATTATCATGACTATCTCCACCCAACTCTATCATTTTTTACATTCTATCCTATAATTTGGTGCAATTATGAAAAACCTCAAATTTACCAAAGTTTTGAAAACCTTTTTGAAGATGAAGTTAACTGTTTGGATGATTCGATTAGGGCTACCTTGGTTAGTTACATATCTCCAAAAGATATAGTTAATTCAAGTTTTGAGGAGATGTATAAGGATGAGCTCATATTTCTAGATATTCATGTTGCGCCAATAATATTGTGTGATAACGAGGATGAATTTGTAAAGAGTGATGGAGAGAAAAAGAGAAGGAGAAAAAGGAAAGGCATGAACAAGTTGGAGAGGATGAGAGCTAAAATGACAAAAAAAATTGACTTCTCTAATTTCACCACTAAAAAGGACACATTGGAATAATGAAAAGTGAGTTAGAGGGAATAGACATAAATAGATCTATAGGTGTACCTCTTTCACATTTTATTTCATTCAATGAGGACAATGTATGAGATAGGTGTGGGGGAGGGTTTACTAACATACTAACATAGTTAGGTTTACTAACAATTTTTTCTTTTAAAAACTTTTTAAAAAAGAAAACAATATTTTAATTTATTTTTAAAGGAAGTCAAGTTAATTTTAAGGAATAGGAAAATCATAATTAGGATTTCTTAATACTTGGTCAAAATAAAATTATTGTTTGATTTTTAGGTTTAGAAAGAAAAATTGAAAAAGTAATTTAATTTTGATATTTTTACTTTAATGAAATACACATGCTTTATACACTTACACACTTGGGATTCAAAACAAAAACTCTTGTGTCTTAAAAAATATATATATACAAATTAAAATAATCTAATTATTATTTAGCTAGGTGTTTTAGCCTAAGAAAGCCTTGATACTTACGCGAAAGGTAATTAGTTAAATTTAAAAAAATTAAAAAATATATCATATATGTATTAACACATCTAACAATCAATTAGTTAGGTATTAGGGCCTCAAGAAGCCTTGATACTTACGCAAAAGAAAATTAGATGAGTTATACATATTAAAAAAAAGAAAAAAAGAAGTGCTTAAAGGGTAACGAAGTGGTAATGCTTCGAACTTCAGCACAAAAAAAGTTATATATATATATATATATATATATATATATATATATATATATATATATATATATATATATAAGGCATAAGAGTTGAAATTGAAGAATCCCGAGTCAAAAATTCACGGTCACAAAGGTGCATATGACTTAGAGTAAAATAATAGATTAAGCGAGAAATTCAGTTTTAGTCATAACTTAAATTGATAATAAATTTTTTTGCATCGAGACTAAGTATAAGAATGAATAATTTGATAATCCTAAGACTTATAGATTACTTGATTTATTAAAAAAGATTATTTCAAATAATCTTCTCTTTAAAAAAATGAATTTCAAAAATACTAACATTTTGTTTTTCTTTCTTTATGAATTTTGTGGGTGTAGTTCACTGAAAACCTTCACGAGACAACACTCGTCCTCTAGGGTAACCAAGAGGTTTAACGGCTTGTTGCACTCGCTAAGTGCAACCATGACTCCTACGAAAGTGAGTTAGATTATATTAAATTAGTTTTTAACATTTGATTTTGCTCGAGGACGATCAAAAGATAGGTGTGGGGTGTAATTGCACTCCAAAACTGGATTTTTATCATCACTTTTACACATATATCCTTGATCATTCCTTTATTTATTAATGCTATTAACCTTTTTTTTATTTTAGTGTGTAGTTACTTAAATGAGAGGATAAAGATACAAGAAGCTTCAATTTATCCCTAATCCTATATATAGTTGGATTTTAAATTAAATTGAATCCAAAGGAGAAAAGAATTAATCTTTATATCCTAAATTCAAGTTCAAATTCAGAAGATAAAATCCTAAAAGATGAAGGGGATGAAGGTAATCCTAATAGGGATAAGGAGGATAATTCAAATTAAATGAAATTCAAAATTAATTCAGACTCGGATTTAGACTGTATAGCTTTTAGTATTCAGTTCATAACTTTCGCTATAGATATTCAAATACGGTAATTCGAGATGCTACAGAAAGCAAACTTGAAGGGTTATAATTCTTATGTTTAACACATTGTCCAATTCGTCCATTTGATGAGTCATAATCAGAAAACAACATGCTGACTTGCTGTAAGACTGAATTCCCAATTGAATTAGGAAACCTTCTAATTTGTATCCTATTGTGATTAGATTTGAGACCTATTTAAAGAGCTGAAATCTCTCATTATTAGGCATCTCCATATTAGAGATTATAACTTAGGATTTTACTTTTAGTCTCTTCTCCAAATTTCTTTTGTAATTTTTATATTTTAGATTCAAGTTCTACTTCTAGTTCTACTTCTAGTTCAAGCTTTGTAAAGAAGAAGGAGGCTTTTGGTAATTAAAGGTGACAGCATCAATAACAAGATTTTTCTTTCTAATTTATCTTTATTTACTTACTTTATTTATGTGCTTTCTCATCTATCATGCTTTCTTTAGTTTTCATCATGAGTAGCTAATCTTTTTTCATGACTTACTAATCTCTCCACCACCACTTCTAATTCTAGGTTAGAATAAACTGATTGGATCATATGCATGCTTAACCCTTGGATTAGTGAAATTTCTTGAAGGCACTTGATGATGACTAGTTAAATCCATATATGTTAATACTTTTCAATGGTTTTTCTTATTCTATACTTGGATAGCTTTGATAGTTTAATGTTGAATCTTAGTTATTCTTCTTATTCTATGCTTAGAAGGCTTTGATAGTTTAATGTTTGGTCTTGATTAGTGATTATTTCAAATAGGATTTAGTTTTTATCTTATGTATTGATTGAGTTTTAACTTGCACACAAAATACAGAATTTTAGAAATACAAAATAGAATATGCAAGTGTTCAATACTACCGCTATAGCAAGCGGCTATGCGGGTCATGATCCATAAGGAGGGACTAGCGATGGAAGCTTTTGAGTAAGTTCTCTTTTAAGTTACAATCAATGGTTAAAGATCTTCTTTTACTTCGTGAAAAGAATAAGGAAAATAAGTTACAGTTAAGCTCAGAAGAAAGTGATAGATTGAGAAGGTAGAGAAAATAGAAAATGGATTTATACAAAGAAATTAAAAAGAGTGATAAAAGAGTTGGTAATTGTAATGGTTTAAACTAAAGGATTAAAAGAAAAGAAAGAAAACCTAAAAGAAATACTTACCTCCTCTGGCCAAATACGTACATTGAATCTGTGACGACGATGTTACCTTAAATTGGAGGCAATCAGCGCATAGCCCATAAGAGTTGATTCTCGTCTCTTCCACATTACATCATCAAGACAATACAAGTATGAAATGATACAGACTGAGACTAAAATCCATCATCATGAGTTATCGGTGGCACTCGCAAAAGCAAGGCTCTTTCGATGCTATAAGACTCATTTGGATTGCACTTGGTACCAAAAGGAGAGAAGCAGAAAAGAAGAAGAAGAACACAAAAACAAAGAAGAACATAAAAAATGTAACTATAGGTTCAATGCTGTAACAATAAGAGAAGAGAAGAACAACTTACACCGGTGTCACTCTCAGCACAAGCTCGCTCTCATTCTCCTATGAAACTCTGATCTCCTCTGAATTACATAAATGAAAACTAAAAATTAAATGAAAAATATAAAAACCTACACTAAAAAAATGAAAAACTAGCCTAAGAATCCTTCTTTGCTTGATCATTTCCTATAGTCTCTGAAAACCCAGTATTTATAGGCAAAAACCAAGTAAGGGAGAGCGTACGAAGATAGGGGGAGCAAACACTCCCCTAACTGATTTAACAAAGCCGCGAAAACGCGGCCAGAACTGCGTTTTCACGGCCTGGGTATGGCCAGTATGGCCAGGTGGGCCACACCCAGGGGTTACAGCTCTCTGGTTTAGCGATTTCCTTTTATCTCTTCCTGGATTTTCCATTTCAGCTCCTGGATTAACGAAACCTCCTTTGATCTTTGGCTTTAACCAATTGATTTGTGAAGATTTATTTTAATTGGGTTTCAACCAATTTTATCTTCTCTGATTTGCCTTGATTTGCCCTGATTTTCTGATTTCAAATTAATTCTGAATTAAATCAGAATTTTGATGGGCTTTTGAGCTCGTTTGTCTTCCCCTCCTTTAGCAATGGGCCTGCACATTATTAAATAAAAATAAGACTTATTAATAGGATTTATTAGACAATAAACATGGTAATGTGACAATATATATGCAATATATGTGACCGATCACACCTCCTCACTTATCTTTTGCTCGTCCTTGAGCAAAACAATAAAACTAAATCAAAGATTATTAGACCACTTTCGTAGGTCATGCGATTGCACTGAGCATGTGCAACAAGCCGTTAAACCTCTAGGTTCCTCTTAGAGGATGAGTTTTGTCTCGTGAGAGTTTTCAGTAGATTACACCTACAAAATCCATAAAAAAAGAGAAACAAAGAGTTAGTATTTTCGAAAAGCATTTTGAAAGAGAAAAATATTTGAAATATTATTGTAAGAGTTTAAGTAATCTATAAGTTATAGGAAAATCGAATTTTTCATTCCTAAATTTACTCTCTATTCAAAAATTTATTATCAATCAAAATAAGGAGTCAAATTGTACTTCTTATCTAGTCTATTACTTTACCCTCAGTCATATGCACCTTCCTGACTGTGAAATTTTGACTAAGGGCTCTTTAACTCTAACTTTTATGCTTTATTTATTTATTTATTTATTTTTTGTGGTATTATTAGGCTAGTTTTATTAGGCTTTCTAATCTGCCCATGTAACGAGTCTTTAATCGGTGACTCCCAAACCAAACTGTCTTAGGGCACCGGGTGAGAAAACACCCTAAGGAGTTGAGCAAACAAGGCCACAAAACTAAGGATTTTATTATATAAACTGCTTTTAGGCGTGAGTACTTATGCTTTATGAGGCACAAATACTCAGCTTAATTAGAGGATTTTTGATATAATATATATAATATATATATATATATATATATATATATATATATATATATTTCTTTCTTTTCTTTTTTCTTTTATAAGGCATAAGAATCTTTATTTTTGAACCCTAAGTGTGTAAGTGTATAAAGCGTGCATATATCATTAAGGTAAAAATCTAAACCAAATTACTTTTTCAAATTTTCTTCCTAACCTTGGAAATCAAACGAATAATCTTATTTTGACCAAGTATAAAAAATCCTAATTATGATTCTCCTATTCCTTAAAATTGACTTAATTTCTTAAAAAGAATATGTTAAAAATATTGTTTCTATTTTCAAAAAGTTTTTTTTAAAAGTAAAGAAAATGTAATAATTTTTTTAATAATAAAAGGAAATCCTAAGTTATGTTAGAACCCTCCCCCACACCTATCTCATGCATTATCTTTAATGTATGAATTAATGCATAGATGCATGAAAAAGAAGAAAGAGGAGGAAAATATTACCTTAAGGTGGTGGATCCGGTGGTAGTTGAATGGTCAAGCATTGCTACTCAATCAAGATAATGTTGTGGTTCACAGAACTCACCTTTATTGACCTCTTTTCTATTTACATATTTACAGTCCCCAATATGAATAGGATCATAAAAGATTTTATTATAAAACTTATTCCCTTTACATGACCAGGCTTGAAAAATCATCACAAAGTCATCCTGGTCTACACCTATGCTCAACAAAAGAATGTTACTTACTGGAATGGTTGACTTGGGCTGAAGAATGATAGGTTAACAAACCAATGCTAGCTCGAAAAAATTAACTTTGGGTTCGAGAGTTAGTTTTAGTTCAAGAGTTGAGTCCAAATTCAAGAATTAAAATTCACATTCTTTTCCCATCAATAGAATGTGACTATCCAAAATTGGTGATTCAATTTCTAGATTTATAGGCACGAAAATAAATGTTGGCTCGGGAATTTGGTCCAAATAGGGTAAGAATACCAGAGTCAACATAGATTCTAAGATATAAACTGAATCACAAAGTTAGGGATCGCGTTCACATTCATAATCAAGTTCAATCTCATTAAATGAAAACTTGCCAATTCGTCAATGGGTTGATATTTGTCAAGTTCAAGGTTTTGTGGTGAAATTGAATCTTGGTCAAAGTCTTCAAGATACCATAATTCTTGATTTTCATCAATACAGCTAGAAGTGTTGGGAATAGTCAAAGATTGGGTAGAGAGAGTTTCCTTATTCCTACGCATGTTTTCCAATCTACTAAGTCATTCTTCTATCATATCGAGTGGATCATTTTGAGATTGAATCATAAATTCCATATTCTTTTCTAAGTCGGCATGTTCTTCTTGAAAAATAGAATAAGGATCTATGACTTGAAAAATTTGTTGAGTCTTCTAAAATTTGAATTCGTCGCTCAAGCTCGTCTAAGGTTTTCATCCTCTTTTCCTAGTAAATTGATTCTTCTATTAGTTGTTCGGGAGAAGCAGTATACGAAGCTAGATGTTGGTAGGGTGGTTGACAATATGACTCAGGGGAAATGTATCCCCATTGACTCTGTAAAGAGCAGTGATGATTATTCCAGTCTTGTTCATAGTATTGAGACTGGGGCATGTATTGATTTGAATAAGACCAATCCGGCACACTAGGTTGATTAAAATTATGATATGCCGGGTTGGTAACATCCGAAAAGAGGTCGGGGTGTAACATTAAAATTGGAAAAATTATTGTTATAAGCCATATCACACAAGAATTATCAAAATCAAACAAAGAAAAACAAATAAATAAACAAACAAAAAGAAAAAAAATCTAATCTAAGTTAGGGTAAATCTTAGACCTAGACGACTCTTAACTGGTTAGACTGTCCATGGGGGATATATTGCTGAATTTGATCATAAGTTAATCGGCCAGATAGGGGCTAAATCAGTGGGAGGTATCTGTACCTAAATAACGAGCCTAATTATGCCAAACCACCAACCTTCGGGGTTTCCCCCCTCCATCCCCAACCTTAGACACCAATTTGGTAAGAGTCAAATTCTAATTAACTTTCTCCTTAGGTCAGTCTCCTATATGAGTCCGAGATGTCCCTAGGGCCAACGTCTACTTAGTTTTTGTTTGGCTTGGGTTAGAGAGTGAGAAAATTATTTGTGGACTAAAGGAGGGTAATGACTTCCCCACCTTATCTTGTTTATAAGACAAACCCTTAAATCAATTTAGTGCAATGTGTACATAAAAAGCAACACTTAAGCAATGTAAACAATTCAAAAGTGTTCCTAAACTACATGTTATGCACACGTACCTTTGCTCCAGCACTCTTCAACAGTAATGTAAAATGTAAACGAATTAGATACATGCCTAAATGTAAAGTCTAAACCGTTTTTAGCATTTAACAAATATCAATTTACTGTTGAGGTTAGAAAGTATGTACAGTGAGTCAAACAAGATAATAAATAGCTACAGAAATTTATCTTTACAATTCAGCCAATCCTACAAAAATACAAGTTAGTAGTTCACTATGATTGCCACTATAATGTAGCAAATCTGAGGGTTTCTGGGCTCTGCTTTCTTGAGCAGAGTCCAGAGCCACTTATATGTCCACTGTAGCAAAAATTCTTTGATTTTTATCATTGCACACCAAGAACAAAGAAGAAAATTAACCAAAAAAAATATAAACTTAAAAAGAATTACTTACCATCCCTCCCCGGCAACAGCACCAAAATTTGATTGATTTTTAACCTGCACACAAAATATAAAATTTCAGAAATACAAAATAGAATGTGCAAGTGTTCAATACTACCGCTATAGCAAGTGGCTATGCGGGTCGTGATCCACAAGGAGGGACTAGCGATGGAAGCTTTGGAGTAAGTTATCTTTTAAGTTATAATTAGTGGTTAAAAATCTTCTTTTAGTTCTTAAAAAGAATAAGAAAAATAAATTACAGTTAAGTTAAGGAGAAGGTAGAGAAAATGAAAATTAGATTTATACAAAGAAATTAAAAAGAGGGATAAAAGAGTTGGGAGATTGTGGTGGTTTAAACTAAAGGATTAAAAAAAAACCTAAAACAAATACTTACCTCCTCTGGCCAAATACTTACCTTGAATCTGTGGCGACGATGTTACCTTGAAGTGGAGGTATAAGAGTTAACTCTCGTCTCTTCCACATTACATCATCAAGACAATACAAGTATGAAATGATACAGACTGAGACTAAAATCCATCGTCATGAGCTATCGGTGGCACTCGCAAAAGCAAGGCTCTTTCGATGCTATAAGACTCACGTGGATTGCACTTGGTACCAAAATGAGAGAAGTAGAAAAGAAGAAGAAGAACACAAAAACAAAGAAGAACATAAAAAATGTAACTATAGATTCAATGCTATAATAATAAGAGAAAAGAAGAACAACTTACAACGGTGTCACTCTCAGCACAAGCTTTGCTCTCATTCTCCTATGAAACTCTGATCTTCTCTAAATTACATAAATGAAAACTGAAAATTACATGAAAAGAAAAATAAAAACTTACACTAAAAAGAATGAAAAACTAGCCTAAGAATCTTTCTCTGCTTGATCGTTTCATGTAGTCTCTGAAAACCTAGTATTTATAGGAAAAAAACTAAGTAAGGGAGAGCGTACGAAGATAGGGGAGCAAACGCTCCCCTAATTGATTCAACAAAGCTGCAGAAACGCGGCTTTGGCCGCATTTTCATGGCCTGGGTGTGGCCAGGTGGCCACACCCGGGGGGTACCGGCCACACCTGGGGGGTACAGCTCCCTGATTTAGCGATTTCCTTTTATCCCTTGCTAGATTTTCTGTTTCAGCTCCTGAATTTGACGAAACCTCCTTTGATCTTTGGCTTTGACCAATTGATTTGTGAAGATTTGTTTTAACTGATTTTCAATCAATTTTATCTTCCTGATTTATCTTGATCTGCCCTAATTTTCTGATTTCGAATTAATTCTGAAATATTTGATGGACTTTTGGGCTCGTTTCTCTTCCCTCTCCTTTAGCAATGGGCCTGCACATTATTTAAATAAAAAAAAGACTTATTAATAGGATTTACTGAAATCACCTAGAGGGGGTGAATAGGTGATAATGCTAATCTAGAAAACTAAAAGCGCTAAATGCGGAAGCTAAAACAATTTGCAATCACACTTAATATAATCAACAAGTGTAGCCGAATTCCCCGTTAAGGGCTCTGGACTAACTCCTCTTGATTCCCTAGATATGGGTTGAGGTGCTATGTGAAGCTCTTGTTGATTAAGTATAAGTGAGGCACACAAACAACCAAGCATATATAAGATATAGTAATATGAATTATGCGAGGCACAAATGCAAGCAAGTATGATATGAATGATGAACGATTGCTTTGCACAAAGTAAAGAGAGAGAGTTAGAGAGACAATGGATCAAACGCAAAGACAATGATATGTTCCGAGGTTCGAGCCCCTAGCTCTACGTCCCCGCCTTCACCGAGAAGGATTTCTAATCCACTATACTCCCACCGAGGGAACCTCCACCGAGGAGGATTTGTTACAACACAAGGAGTACCGAACTCCTCTCTCAAATACCACCTCACAACCGAGGGGTAAGCCCGTAGCCAATACAACCAACACCTCTACCGAAGAGGGTTACAACCACCAAGCTCCACCTCTCACTAGAGGGAGCAAACAACAACCAACTCCACCTCTCACTAGAGGGAGCAAACCACAATCCTCAACCTCTACCAAAGAGGGAGCAACCCAATCAAAGCAAGGGTTTACAACAAGTAGTTTCTTTCAACCACAAACAACTTCTCTTTTTCCCACAAACAAATGATCCTAATAGATTAGGATAGAAGATATAGCTCAAGTGTGGAAAAACTAAGTGTTTTGATCAAAGAAAAACTCTTGGGAAAATACCAAATTGATATAGAAATGAAGAACAAGAAACCAATTCCCCAAATCCTATTTTCTTTGAAATAAACAAAACAGTTTAAAACAAATAAAATGAATCTTTTTGCTCTTCAAACTCTTTTAAAAAACTTGTTTTTAAAACCAGAGAGTGGGGAAAAATTAGCTCAGAAAATCTTAGCCAAAAACCCAAAGGAATGGGGTTTATATAGGCCAAACTAGAAACTAGCCGTTAGGCTGATATGGCAGCCTGACAGGCTAGCGGTCGACCGGCCCGGTCGACCGCCAACGGTCAGAAATGTGACCGTTGGGCAAACCCGGTCGACCGCCCGGTCGACCCAAAAATACAGAGAGCAGACTTCTCTGCTCCGGTCGACATGCCCGGTCGACCGCCCACTGTGCCAGCAGACGTGCACAAGTCTGTGCACGTCGGTCGACCGATCCGGTCGACCGACTTCAGCCAAGTCGACTTGCTCAGTCTACTAGTCGACTGGTTGAAGCCTGGAACAGAAATCTGGGCAAAAACATATTTTATAAATACTTTTATCTCCTTTGAAAATTCCATAAAACTTGTTTTAACATATTGCATTGATGATAAACATTACAACTCAAATATCAAGCATATGAAACCATTTTTTGTATTTTAACATTTTTACCGAAAGCCAAAACATGTATTTTATCAAACTTGGATTTTTCAATACATGAATAGGAATATCAAAATAAGTTTGTTTAACAAGTTAAAGCATGTATGTATAAATAGAAAACATCTACTATACATAAAAATAATTGTAAACTTGTTTTGATCAAACTATTCATGAAAACCAAATCCAAAACATGAAATGTGTGTGTATTGTGCACTTGAGCATATCAACTATACTTATCTTTACAAATGGATCTAAAACACACTTAACCCTATGATACCTAAGTCTTCTTGATGATCTTCCATCTTCAAGGCGACTCGGTCCAAAACTCCATCTACCGAGCTAGACTCCAACGAGTGCTAAACAAGATCTTGATGCTCGGGCTCTGGAAACACCAAGTGAAAGCTTTCAAACTCCTCTTGTTGAAGCAATCACCAACTAATATCTTGTTACAAGATCTGAAACTAAAATCACAAGATTATTAGTAAACATAACTACATGAGTTAATCATCATCAAAACTAGAGTGGAAGGCCTCTGGGCCAACAATCTCCCCTTTTTTGATGATGACAAAACTCATGGAGTTATATATGCATGGATTAAAGTTAAGCTTCAAGGAAGCTCCCCCTTAACTCATGCATAAACAAATAAACATAAATATGCAAATGAATATGAAATATGAAACATGCATAGATATGAATAAACAGTAAAAGGTTCTAGATACCAATGAAATTTTCAATGAAATTTTCAAGACATGCTCTAGATACCAATTAAACTTAATAAACAATTAAACTTAATATATGTTAAACTTAATATATGCAAAAACATAAGTATGCATATAAAAACTCAAATACTTCTCCCCCTTTTTGTCAATCATCAATAAAGGGGTAAAAGCAAAAGCAAAACAATAGATTTTTCTCTCCCTTTTTGTTCGAAACAAAGAATCAACAAAGGGTCAAAAGCCATAAAAACAATGTTCTCCCCCTTTTTGTCTAAAACAAAATCAATGTCAATAAGGGGTGACATCAAAACATAATTGGTATCATGTTTAATGTCAATGAAGTGCATATTGTTACCAATTGAAATTAAACATTATAAATTTTGAATTCCTAAAACATAAATCTTGATATCAATTGAAATTATTATTCTTTTTAAGAAACAAATGATATCAAATTGAAATTCAATATTCATTCATAAAGTTTGGGAGTGGAAATACAAATACCAATTGAAATATGAAAATCGAAATTTTCTCCCCCTTTATGAAAAACAAACTAAAACAATGCATAGGCTTGATACCAATTTAAAAATAATCAATTGAAATATGATAGTCATTTGCAATCCAAGCTTAGCATAAACAAAATTTGTGCTCAAGATATAGGGATATAATAAGCACAAATAAAACATATATATGTATGAATAGTAAGATACCAATTGAAACTGATACCATTAGAATTGAAGGCATACATACATAAACACATATGAGTATACAAGAAAATCAAAATTGATACCAATTGAAAGAGTTCAATGATACCAATTGAATCAACAATAATAATCAAATGTATATCTCATATAATCTACCACCCAATCATGGTTCAAGTTTTAAATGATTTTCAATTTAACGCATACAAGAACATGATCTCCCATCCAACCACCCTTGGATGGTAGGGGTTTTCAAAAATAGATTTGAAAATGTAGTTTGTTTGAAAAACACTACCAAAATGAAGAATACCGCAACTAGTTAAATGAAAAAATTTGTTAACTAGTACGAAATCCTTCAAGCAAGGAATAAAACAAGATAGTTTTTCATAAAACATGAAATCTACATGATAGTCAACACTCTAATCCAATGAAGCAAAAGTATGACTCATGAAAACAAAACATGAGTAAACAATAAATGTGAGTGTACAAATAATATGTGAAGATCATAATCATGAAAATATTCTATCAAGCTCAATGTAAATTCCTTTAAACATGAAACATAAAAATCATCAAAACTTATTTAATCTTCAAGGTATATGTATGTCTAATACAAACTAAAGTGTACATACATATCCAAAATATAACGAGTCCACAAAGATATATGCATGAAGGCACGTGACTCAAAAAGGATGTATATGTATAATAGTAGTTTGAAAAAGATGGACATATACATGAAGTTAAACATACTTACATGAAAACATGAATAACTAAATTTTCATTAAAACAAAAGTCATTTCAAGGTATATGTATGATTTGTCAACACAAGAAGTATACATACATATCCCTAAACACAATTGAGTTCATAAATAAAGATTTGCATGAAAGGCAAATGACTCAAGGGGTATACATGTATATCTTAAAATTTGGCAAAAATACACATATACATGAAATGAAAACTCATACACATAAAACAAACTCAAAAATAGGAATACAAGTTTAGAACGTATGAATCATCAAAACTAGACTATACTAGCACATCTAATGGGTACAAATAAGCATTCAAGCACAAATATATATAGATTTATTTGTTATCCATTATATGCACAAGTATATACCTAGTTTTAATTAAAAAAAACTAACATCTAAACATATATTCAAAGCATGAAGCATCAAAAACGGGATAAAAATCAACATGGTAAACCTAAACATGTTACTATGTAAATTCACATGTTATTAGAACTATAATAAACATGATAGCACAACAAATGTGAGAACACAAAATAATAATCCATATTAAACATGGGTGTCTCTAAAAGCTATTCATGCATGTCAATGGTCTAATAAACATGGTATTTACATAATAAACACTAAACAACAAAACATGCTAATAATGAATAAAATAAAAAACATGTAAACAATAATGAGGAGTTAGGAATCGTTACCAAAACCTAGAAGGCAACTCTCCTTGTCTCCAAAACATGGTGGTCCTCTCCACCAAACTTCCCTTGAAAGTGATGCATCCAAATTGGTGATCTTTAGGCTCGGAACGCATCCACTCCAAGGTGCCATCACTCTCACGTCATGTGAGAGCCCACACCTACATCATAAACAAGTGGGGTGGTCTTTGGTACCCATATCTTATTGGGTCCATGGGGGTTAGTACCTTCTCTAACCCAAACAAATTTCTTTGCTAAATTTACATTATGTAATCTATCAAAGCAAAATTTAGCAAGGTGGCCCTTACGTCCACAATGTGTACAAGTGTACACATGAGCATACATGGGGTGATGGTGTCCGTGAGGAGCATGTGTATGCCGTGATGGGTGTGCATGAATAGATGGAACTTGTTTCTTTCGAAACAAAGTTTCCAAACGTGTATGCCCTACTACACATTGGCTCAAAGTGGAGCCCAAACAATCTACACTCTTCTTTAATACACAAATATCATCATTAATCCTAGAAGAAGAGGTACATGCAATAAGTAAGCTAGATGAAACTACCCTAGCATGGCAAACATGTGAAGCAATATCATTTTCCAAAGATTTATTTTTCTTTAAACAAATTTCTAATTCTTTTGAAATAAAATCAATTTCTCTTTTTAAAATATTGTTATCTCTTAACATACAATCTACTTTAGAAGATAAAACATCATTATTTTTTAAAATTGATTCACAATCATTTTTATTTTTCAAAAAATTATTTTCTTTTAATGCAAGTTCTAATTGAGATCTCAATGAATCCCTTTCATTATAAACCTCAACCTTCTCTTGCAAAACTTTGTCAAGTCTAGAATGCAAACTTTTATTTTCTTTTTCAATTCCTAGACTTTTTTTTTCAAAACTTTATATTTTTCAAGAAGTTTTTCACAAACAATAGACAACTCTTCATTTAAAGCATAGGCATCCATATCATCATGTGAATCAAATGAAGAGCTAGCACTATCTAGTTGAGTATCCGAGTATACCTCAAGGGAGTTATTCCCTTGGACCGTATAGCATTGTTGTGGCTCGGATTCATCTCCACTAGATTCCTCCGGTTGGATCGGCAATTAAAGCTTGGAGGTGGTGGTGGTTGTCAACATATTCCACACTACAAAAGCGGAATCAATATTAGAAACACGTAAAAGAAAATCTTTAGGAAGAGTGCTTCTAATGGCCTCAAGGGCTTTTGCATTGGCCCCTATATGATTGCGGTCACCAAGATAGCATTTCTTGGTGGCGGCAAGATAAACATGCATGCCTAGGGTCTTCAAATAACAACTCATCATAACCTTCCAAATCTCAAGTCTAGAAATATCAAACATAGGAGGGCTATCCATGAGTGCAAACTAAATGTGTGCAAACAAACAAATGCAAACAAGATTAGCAAACAAAAGGATCTCACTCCTAGGATGTTAAGCCTAAGTATCAGGAGCGTAGGCTCTGATACCAATTGAAATTACCTAGAGGGGGGGTGAATAGGTGATAATGCTAATCTAGAAAACTAAATGCGCTAAATGCGGAAGCTAAAATAATTTGCAATCACACTTAATACAATCAACAAGTGTAGCCGAATTCCCCGTGAAGGGCTCTGAACTAACTCCTCTTGATTCCCCTAGATATGGGTTGAGGTGCTATGTGAAGCTCTTGTTGATTAAGTATAAGTGAGGCACACAAACAACCAAGCATATATAAGATATAGCAATATGAATTATGCAAGGCACAAATGTAAGCAAGTATGATATGAATGATGAATGATTGCTTTGCACAAAGTAAAGAGAGAGAGAGAGTTAGAGAGACAATGGATCAAACGCAAAGACAATGATATGTTCCGAGGTTCGAGCCCCTAGCTCTACGTCCCCGCCTTCACCGAGAAGGATTTCTAATCCACTATACTCCCACCGAGGGAACCTCCACCGAGGAGGATTTGTTACAACACAAGG
Organism: Agave tequilana; assembly: GCA_038442645.1. Classification (NCBI taxonomy): domain Eukaryota; kingdom Viridiplantae; phylum Streptophyta; class Magnoliopsida; order Asparagales; family Asparagaceae; genus Agave; species Agave tequilana. The sequence continues at coordinate 13,136 of JAVJIF010020796.1, read as the reverse complement.
AGTACCGAACTCCTCTCTCAAACACCACCTCACAACCGAGGGGTAAGCCCGTAGCCAATACAATCAACACCTCTACCGAAGAGGGTTACAACCACCAAGCTCCACCTCTCACTAGAGGGAGCAAACAACAACCAACTCCACCTCTCACTAGAGGGAGCAAACCACAATCCTCAACCTCTACCAAAGAGGGAGCAACCCAATCAAAGCAAGGGTTTACAACAAGTAGTTTCTTTCAACCACAAACAACTTCTCTTTTTCCCACAAACAAATGATCCTAATAGATTAGGATAGAAGATATAGCTCAAATGTGGAAAAACTAAGTGTTTTGATCAAAGAAAAAACTCTTGGGAAAATACCAAATTGATATAGAAATGAAGAACAAGAAACTAATTCCCAAAATCCTATTTTCTTTGAAATAAACAAAACAGTTTAAAACAAATAAAATGAATCTTTTTGCTCTTCAAACTCTTTTAAAAAACTTGTTTTTTAAAACCAGAGAGTGGGGAAAAATTAGCTCAGAAAATCTTAGCCAAAAACCCAAAGGAATGGGGTTTATATAGGCCAAACCAGAAACTAGCCGTTAGGCTGATGTGGCAGCCTGACAGGCTAGCGGTCGACCGGCCCGGTCGACCGCCAACGGTCAGAAATGTGACCGTTGGGCAAACCCGGTCGACCACACGGTCGACCCAAAAATACAGAGAGCAGACTTCTCTGCTCCGGTCGACCGGCCCGGTCGACCGCCCACTGTGCCAGCAGACGTGCACAAGTCTGTGCACGTCGGTCGACCGATCCGGTTGATCGACTTCAGCCAAGTCGACTTGGTCAGTTACTAGTCGACTGGTTGAAGTCTCGAACAGAAATCTGGGCAAAAAACATATTTTATAAATACTTTTATCTCCTTTGAAAATTCCATAAAACTTGTTTTAACATATTGCATTGATGATAAACATTACAACTCAAATATCAAGCATATGAAACCATTTTTGTATTTTAACATTTTTTCCAAAAACCAAAACATGTATTTTATCAAACTTGAATTTTTCAATACATGAATAGGAATATCAAAATAAGTTTGTTTAACAAGTTAAAGCATGTATGTATAAATAGAAAACATCTACTATACATAAAAATAATTGTAAACTTGTTTTGATCAAACTATTCATGAAAACCAAATCCAAAACATGAAATGTGTGTGTATTGTGCACTTGAGCATATCAACTATACTTATCTTTACAAATGGATCTAAAACACACTAAACTCTATGATACCTAAGTCTTCTTGACGATCTTCCATCTTCAAGACGACTCGGTCCAAAACTCCATCCACCGAGCTAGACTCCAACGAGTGCTAAACAAGATCTTGATGCTCGGGCTCTGGAAACACCAAGTGAAAGCTTCCAAACTCCTCTTGTTGAAGCAATCACCAACTAATATCTTGTTACAAGATCTGAAACTAAAATCACAAGATTATTAGTAAACATAACTACATGAGTTAATCATCATCAAAACTAGAGTGGAAGGCCTCTGGGCCAACATTTACTAGATAATAAACATGATAATGTGACAATATATATGTAATATATGTGGCCGATCATGTATCCTTCTTGAATCAAAGTCAACTCTAAGGTCTAACTTTTATGATCTAAAGTGAAATAAATTCTCGCATAGGTTAGTAAGTTAGTTGTGGTAGATAATTAGTAGGTCACATTTCTTTAATTCTTTTCTAAAACTCTAGATTACTATCCAAATTTCATATTTTTCTTTATATTTTTAACACTTAACAATTGAGTTCTTTTTCTTAGAAGAATACTTAACCAGTTTAGTATTTAAGGAGATACCGAAAAGATTCTATCACATTCCTCCCTATGGATTTGACCCGCATAGCCCATGCTACTGCGGATAAATTGTGAAAGGCAGAGATTTAACCTACATCCTTTTAACTCTTTAATTTATCTCTGTTTTTTGGCAATTAGTGATCCAAGGAGAAGAGTTTCAGAAGAGCTTGATATTCACCCGGTCAACCGAAAATAAAAATCACTTTCCATTGCTACACAAAGAACCCGTCATTAAATAAAGAGGAGATTTAAACTTAAATATCTCCTCTCTCTTGTAATTTAAGTTTTTAGAATTGCTGTAACCTTTCATTGATTCAAGAAAATTTTACAATACATATTTTTAAATCCCCTCCCATACAAGAGATGGCAACTCCATTAGGGATTTCTTTCTCCACTGATGAGCAAGTTGTGGTGCAAGGTGACGTCACCTTATGAGAAAAATGATCGAGTCACTTGTCGTAAAATTTGATCAGGCAAAGTATGAGGAGTTTCTCTCTTCTGGCTCCAAGAGCCCTAGGGTAGTGCATTAATACCGCAGGGTCTTCTCAGAGATTCACTCCCAAGTCTTTTCGGAGACTTTCCCAAAGATGGCTTGCGTAAACAGAGCCATTTCTAGTCGCGTCACGCGCGTGGCCCGTGTCAACATCTTCCACGAGACCCGCGGGCCAACGTTGTTGAAGGCCAATCTTGCCATGCCTCCTCCTCTCCTCAGCTCTAGGTTACTAGGGGTCCCCAACAACCCGTGCAGTGTAATCAGAATGCTGAATGTCGACAAAGGCAACACGCACATTGATAACAGAAGAAAGAAGTTGGAAAAAATCATCCGTCCAGCAGATATAGGACACGAGGCTCAAGCCTGCATCTCTTTTGAACTACATCAGACGCGCGAAGTTTGTGTCTGGATACCAAAACACAGAGCTCAAGAGGCTCGCATTTCTGAGACTTCACCTCACAGACGCGGTGTTCAACAATGCGAGGTCTGCATCCCTTCTTAGAGACATGAGATCTGTGTCTCTACAATAGAACGCGGGACTCATAAAGTTCACGTTTCTCAAGTATCGCCGAACAAATATGACAATCAGCAACGCGAGATCCGCGTCTCTTCTCAGCAGAGGCACAAGACCCGCGTCTCAAAGGCAAAATGCGAGAGTCATATATGTTCTACAGAACGTGAACTCTGTGTTCCTGAACCTTCCGTTACTGAAACTTGCAAGGTTAACATTCGCTCTCCAATGGCTAAGTCAAAAGGGAGCTGAAAAGTCTCGTCTTCAGAGACTTGAGGCTGGTCTCTTTGATCTCCCTCCAACGAATTTAAGGGACTATTTGACCAAGAAGAGGAGCATTCATCAAATCACTCCACAATGCTGCTGTGAACGGCTCATCATGGTGGTACTCTCTGAATGCCACTGCAACTTGCATGTAAGCAAACAGTCAGTGTTCAATTGGTTATCATCTACGTCAGTCTTCTGCTCGGCCAAAAGGCATCACTCCAGCACTAGGAGAACCTTATCTGATGTAGAGTACCCTGAAGTTACTGCGACCATGGTGGATCCAAGTACTACGCCAAGCAGAACTAAGGAGAAGCAGGCAATAGTCAACTCCGATGAGTCTGACACCGAACCGGAAGGAGTATATCGGCATACCCACACTCGAACTGGCGTAATAGCCCAGTAGACTACAGTGCCCTACCCGAGGCATTGAAGTAATCGAATCACACTCTGCCATCGCAGAGTCACAAGCCTCAAACTCTTCTGTAGAGAAAGAAGCCTCCGCATATATGGCAAGCACTTTGATGAAATGGCCAGGCGTTTTGAATAACAAGCCCAGGTCTAGAGGGAGCAACTCGATATGATTGTGCTCAACAAGAATCTATCGATAGCCTCAAGTAGATGCTTGCACAATTACTTGAATAAAAAGAAGAAGTCGAAGGCCAAGACTCCTTCCAAGAAGTCCAAGGGCAAACAGAAGGAAGGGGAAAGCTCATCCTCTGCACATACCGAGGAAGAGAAGCATTCTAACTCTGAGTCGTCCAAGCCTCCATTTGAAGAGGGAGGCAATTCAGAGAATGGGAGTACTCATTCAAAAAGGATGAGTAAACTGAAACTGCATCTTGAAGCCCTCGCCAATCGGAAAGGCCTCCAAGAAGCAGGAGTGGTTCGGCCTTATCTGGCTGAGTGGGATCTTGTCCCGTACCTTCCTAAATTCAAAGCTCCGACCTGCAGGCCTTCGACGGCAAGGGGTCACCAAACCAGCACGTATACTATATCAAGTCTCAGACAGGGAATGTAGTATCAAATGATGCCATTCTGATATATTTGTTCATTGGCACCCTGAAAGGGATCACTTTTTAATGGTTCATAAAACTCTCAGAAGGCTCCATCAAGAACTGGGGTCATCTGGAGAAGCTTTTCCTCACACGCTTCTTCAAAGATGACTCGTAGATTACCATGCCAACTCTCCTGACGATGAGGCAATGGAAAGGAGAGTCAGTTAAAATATTTGTGGAGAGATTTTAGAATATGCCACTCTGATGTCCTACCGGTATGACCTAGGCCACCCTAGTACAAACAAGCTGTCACATTTTACAAATCTCACTCCTAACTCAGATAGGAGTAGGTAAAAGTCATATCTAGAAGCAGTTGGTCCAGCAAGGCGAAAAGACAGAGGAGATTGTCGCCAGGGTTAAGGTAGAAGAAAATAAGCCCAGAACTGAGAAGTCGACAAGGCGCGCACCAGAAGCATCTTTCCAAGCTAAAAGGAAGGACACACTAGCGACAGAGATGAAGTCTCCCTCTAAGCCCCAACCAGCTAGAGGGGGTAGCCAGTGATAAATTTCTCAGCTTCATTGTGACATCCAAAGGAATCCATCTTGACATCGAGAAAGTCCGCGCCATCCAAGAAATGCAACCTCCAAAGAATCTTAGAGAGCTTAGAGGATTGCAAGGGAGACTAGCCTAGATTCAGAGGTTTATCTCAAACCTCTCAAGATAATGCCAGCCCTTCACCAAATTGATGAAGAAGGTGTTTCATTCATCTAGGACAATGCTTACCAACAAGCGTTCAAGGAAATCAAGCAGTATCTCACGCAGCACCAGTGCTCACAGCTCTGGTGTCAGGAAAATCTTTCATGATATACGTTCGAGTTATGGATCATTCTCTAGGAGCTTTACTAACCCAGAATGATGATTAGGAACATGAGCAAGCAATTTACTACTGAGTAGAACCATGATCAGAACTGAACATCAATACAACCTGGTCGAAAAGGAATGCTTGGCGTTGGTGTTTGCTGTCTAGAAGATGCGACATTACTTGGGCCAAAGCATTTACGTCATATCAAAAGTCAATCCTTTAAGATTTCTTATGACGAAGCCATCATCGCTGAATGGTTGATTGGCGAAATCGGCCATATTGCTCTCCCAATTTGAGATGCAATCTTTACCACAAAGAGCTGTGAAGGGATGGGACAGGTAGTGGCGGACTTCTTGGCTGAACATCCAGATTTAAGAGAGACCAAACTTTATGAAGATCTCCCAGACGAGGTCGCTAAAGCTTACATGACCCAGACAACTTTCAAAGAACAGGTGTGGCAACTCTTCTTCGACGGCGCATCAAGAACGAGTCTTCGAGGAAATATCATGGCAGGAGTGGGAGTGGTACTTGTCTTCCCACAAAATTATATAATCTCTCGTGCATTTTCATTAACTAAGTCGTGTTCTAATAATATAGCAGAATACAATGCTCTCTTGATCAGGATGCAAATCGCTGATGAGATTGGCATTAAAAATCTCGAAGCATACGGTGATTCAAAGCTTATCGTTAATCAGGTTCACAGGGAGTAGAAAGTAGACATGAAGATTAGTACCCTATCACAACGAAACCATTCACATGGCGGAGAAGTTCAGAAACTTCTATATTGATCATGTACCTTGCCGGCAAAATACGCATGCAGATGCACTAGCATCCTCACTGCGTCCTTGGCTCTTCCAGCCGGAGCGACGAAGAAAGTACTGGTCTACAACCATGACTTGCACTGTCCGAAACTCGCCCTTGAAGATGATTAAATTCCAGCAGGGAACCTTCAAGTCAAAGAAACTCTAGAGATTTTAGCGGGTCCAGAGCTCAGAGATTGGCGATTCCCGTACGTCGACTACGCATTGTACGACATTCTGCCTGATGACCCTAAAGTGGCGGCTGTCATTAGAAGGAAAGCTCCTAAAATCTACTACAATGCAATTACGTGAACATTGTATCGCCGATCGCATGATGGAATCATCCTCCACTGATTGTCATAGAAAGAGGCACAAGAAGCACTCAAAGAGGCTCATGACGGTATGTGTGGAGCTCACCAACCTGGTCCAAAACTTGGAGATCGACTCTGAAGACTGGGATATTATTTGCCGAAAATGATCCCTGACGCCATCGCTAACGCTAAGCAATGTCACACCTGTCAAATTCATGGTGATTTCATTCATCAAGCACCAGGACATATTCGTCCTACAACTTCTTCTGACCATTTGAGATGCGGGGAATGACTGTGGTTGGTCCTATTAGCCCACCTTCATCCAAAGGACACCAATTTATCTTAGCCATAACTGATTACTTCTCCAAATGGGCGGAGGCTATCCCCTTGAAGGAGGTTAAAGACATCTAACGCAATCAAGTTCATCAAACATCACGTGGTATACTGCTTTGGCATGCCATGACAGATTGTCCGCGACAATGGGCCTCAGTTCGTCAGCCAAGCATTCCAAAGATTCTGCAACAAGTTCAGAATTCAGAGTGTATCTTTAACGGCATACTATCCAGTCGCTAATGGCCTGATGGAAGCTTTCAACAAGACCATTGGGAAACTCTTAAGAAATTCATCTCGAAGAGCCAACGCTATTGGGACGATAAGCTAGGTGAATGCTTATGGGCTAATCGCACAATAGTGAGAACCCTGACAAAAGATACACCGTTCTCTTTGGTGTACGGGTGTGAAGCCGTACTCCCACTAGAAATCCAAATTCTATCTCTATGCGTTGCCTCAACCACGGAGATGACAGATGAAGAGAAGTATCTATAAATCACCTAGAGGGGGTGTGAATAGGTGATGGCTAATCTAACGGTCACTTAATGACAAATAATGCGGAATTAAAAACTATTATGACCTAAACTAAACTATTACACTAAACACTATGTATAACACAAGAGTGTAGCCGAATTTCCCGTGAAGGGCTCTGGACTAACTCCTCAAGATTCCCCTAGATATGGGTTGAGGTGCCGCGTTGGCTCTCTTGGTTGAATACAAGTGTTAGCAAACAAACCCAAGCAAGTATATCAATTTAAGCACACAAGTATATCATGCATATAAAGATAGACAATAAAGGAATGCAAGATATAAAAGAGATAGAGAGAATGAGAGAATGAGCAATCGCAAACACAAGGGTATGTTTCGAGGTTCGAGCACACTTGCTCTACATCCCCACCTTCGACACACGAAGGATTTCCACTATGCTTGATCCCAATGGATCACTCCTTGGTGCCGCAACACCTACAATCCCTCGGACTCCCTAGTCCCGTACACACGCAAGCCCCACAAGCTTGCCGAGGTCGCACCTCAAACTAAGAGTTCGCACCCGAACCCTAAACAACAAGTCCCCACTAGGACCCGAAACAATGCGAACACAACCGTCCGCCTCCTCAGAGGAACAAAGTAGAACTTTGGTGATCACAACTCTTGATCACCTAAAATCCTCTCACAACAACACTCCTATAGGATGAATAGACAATGGGTTGCTCAAGTGTTGTGAGGAAAACAAGGATTAGAGTGGTGGAGGAAAAACTCAAGAAATCTCTTTTAAACACTCTCTTGATAAAACTCCCTTTTGATAGGAAATATTTGCTCTCAATTTTGTGGAGAAAACCTCTGAAAAGAGTAGGAAAAACTGGCTCTAAAAGTCTCCAAAAATCTTATACAAAACAATGACCAAACCCCCAAATTTATAGGCTGCCAGAAACTGGCCGTTGGGGTCTGTCAGACCTGTCGGTCGACCGCCCAGTCGACCGGCCAACGGTCATATTTCAGACCGTTGTGCCTATGGTCGACCGGTCGGTCGACCGAGGCCAGATACAGAGAGCAGGTCTCTCTATCCGGTCGACCGCCGGTCGGCCGGGCATTTCCAGAGAGCAGAGCTCTCTGGACGGTCGACCGGGTCGGTCGACCGGCCATCTGCCAGGTCTAGGCGTGCACATCTGTGCACGTCGGTCGACCGAGCCGGTCGACTGACTTCAGCCCAGTCGACTTGGTCGATCGACTAGTCGACTGGCTGAAGCCTGAAACAGAAATTTAGGGATTTAAAACTAAGGCTTTTTGATTGAAGTAAAATCCCATAAAAACACAGAAAATCTACAAAAATAGTTTTACCAATATACTTTGATAAACAAACATGCTTGCACAAAATCAAGGCATGTTACAAACGATTTGGATTATTTTGTAACTAGGAAATATTGGTTCAAAATAAAAACTGTTTTTCCAAAACATGTTTTTCAAAACTTGTTTTTCCAAAACTTTACCAAATACAAAACAAGATATTTAAACTCTATTAAAGCATAGGGTGTATGGATATGATCCACTACACAAACATGGTGAAATATCTATGTTTTTGACATTAAGCTCTAAACTTGGTTTTGGTTAGAAACATGTATATAAGAAATACCAAAAACCAAAATGATATTTTTCTAAAATGAAAAGTCTTTTCTAAACTGAAAATTCTTTTATGAAAACATATTTAATCAAGAGTGTGTGTGTATATGATACTTGAGCAATCCACCAACTATTCTATCCTTTACATTTTATCTAAAAACAAAATCTTACTAAACAAACCTAGACTCAAGTCTTCATCTTCTTGAAGCCTTCACTTGAAGTCTTCTCATCTTCTTGACTTGGTCCGAACACGATCCAAAAGCTCTTTGGATCACACCGTGCTAGCTCCAAAACTTGACTTTAAATTCTTTGTTGAAGCTATGCACCTACTAAGATCTTGATCATAAATCTGTCACTAATTAAACACAAGATCATTAGTACTATAACTACATGAGTTAATCATCATCAAAACTAGAGTGATGGGCCTTTGGGCCAACAATCTCCCCCTTTTGATGATGACAAAACTCATGAAGTTATATAGGCATGGATTAAAGTAAAGCCTCAAAGAAGCTCCCCCTTAGCTCATGCATAAACAATAATAACAAGTATGGCAATGAAGCACATAAACATGAATGCAAATGTAAGGAGATAAACATGCAACAAGCATAAAACACATCAAATTCTTTTTCTCCTATTGGCAAAACAAAAACATATATGCATAAACATAAATACTTTCACAAAACATGCATATAAATCCAAAATCTTTCTCCCCCTTTTGTCAATCATCAACAAAGGGGTTAAAGTAAAAACAAAATTTTCCCCCTTTTTGTCATAAACAAAGAGATCAATAAGGGGTAAACAAATAAGTCAATAAAAGTTTATATGCGATATACATTCATGAAGAGGAAGACGCTAAGTTAGCTTCCCTACATATATGCATCACATGAAGAAGGGATGACAAGCCCTAATCACATAACACATAATACGTAATGCATAAAAGGAGATGTGAAGCTCCCCCTACACACGTGTACCACATAAAGAAGAGTTGTCAAGCTCCTCAATACAAGATACACTCAACATGAATTTATATATAGAAGAGATGTTTAGCTCACCTTGCATATAGGCAATACACATCAAAACATTTTTAATTTTCTTAAATAAAAATTTTGAAGGTATCAGAGCTCTTGTAAAACAATCAAATTTTAAGATACCAAAACGTAAATAATCATTATTGTAAAACATATTGATACCAATTGAAATTTATAACAAATTTGACATTGAAGCATATTGATACCAATTTAAAATAATGATCAATTTTTTATTTTTCATAAACTTTGTGCCTTTTAAAATGTATACCAATTGTAAAGTAAGCACTAAAACATCATATATATGTATGATAATAGAAATTGACATTGAAGGCATACATATATATAGAAACAAAACTTATGAGTATACAAAATATATCAATTGAGATACCAAATGAAATTATGATACCAATTGAAATAATGAAGTGAAAATAGTGTATAACTATAACCTTCCACCCTTCATATGCTCAAGATAAATGATTTTTCAATTAGGCTTGCAAGGCATACTCGCCCATCCGTCCGCTCATTAATGGTTAGAGGGGGTTTTCGAAAATAGGGTTTGAAAATGTTTTATAGTGAAAACCACTACCAAATGAAGAATAATAACTAGTTAAAGATAATTTTTGAAAACTAGTTAAAGATCCTTCAAAACATGAAATCAAATCATATGTTTTTCATGAATCATACCTAATACACAATAATGGGCACTCAAATCGATAAAGCTCATAAAAAATGTACATGAAACAAAATCATGACAAAATACTTAAAATGTGAGTGTACAAGAATCATGTAAATAGCAATTTTCATGAAAATAGTCAATGAAGCTCAAATCAAACATGAATAACATTTTATCAAATAAAACATGAAAATTCATTTTCATTTAAAACAAACTTCAAGGTATATGTATGATTTATCCAATCCTAACAATATACATACATATCCCAAACATAAAAGAGTCTATTAAAAGTATTTGCATGAAGGCAAGAGACTCACGGGTATACATGTATATTTATTAGATTTGAATACAAAATGCATATACATGAAGTAAACCATGAAAATAGGCAAAACAAGTATAAATGAAAGAATCATCAAAACTAGACTATACATGTGCATATAGTGGGTACAAATGAGCATTGAAGTGCAAACATATATAAATCAATTTGTTCTCACTATTTGTACATGCATAAATACAAGTTTTGATAATAACTACATTTAAACTAGTATTTACCACATGAAGCACAAAACACATGAAAACATGAACATGCTAAATGATATCATAAAAGAATAAGCATGTAAATAAACTAGGAGTTTAGAAATTGTTACCAAACCAAGGAACTACTCCAAATCTCCAAAACATGGTGGCCTTTCCACCAAAACCTCCTTGATAGCGATGCATCCAAATGTATGTCCATCAAGTCCATTGCATCCACTACCAAGGCACCAAATCTCTCACGTCTTGTGAGAGCCCTCACCTACATCAAAAACAAAATGTGGGGATTTTGGTACCCATTTTTGCTTGGGTCCTTTGGGGTTAGTACTATAAGGAACCCAAAATCTTTTGTTATTAGCAAAATCAACATGATGCAATCTATCATAACAAAATTTTGCTAAATGGCCTTTGCGGCCACAATGTGTACACTTGTACACTCTACGATGCATATGTGTATGTGTGTGATCGTGGCGTGCAAAAAGTGAATATGCATGTGGATGATGTGCATGAACATGGGGAACTTGTTTCTTTGAAAACAAGGACTCCAATCTATTGTGGTTAAATGCACATGTGCTCAAAGTTGAGCTTAAACAATCAATTTTTATTTTCAAATTCTTAATCTCACTATCATCAATGGTAGCATGTAAAGAGTAGTGAGAAATAGAATCATTTTTCTTATTCTTTTTAGAAACAAATTCTTTTTCTTTTTCACAAATCTTTCTTTTTAAAGAATTATTTTCTTGAAAAACAATTTCCTTTTGAGTTTCCACCAAAATAATTTTATCTTTCAAAATCATATTTCCTTCACATAAATCATTCAATTTTGACATCATGGAAATATTCTCATTATTCAAAACATCTTTTCTTTTTCTAAGCATGCAACCTTAGTTTCTAATGAATCTTTTCCTTTAGCATGCAATCAAAATTCTTTTCAAATTTTTATTATCTTTTCTAAGCATGTCATATTTCTCTAATAGTTGTTGACAAAATGAAGCAAGATCATCATATGACATGTCATTATCTTCATCTACCTCGGATTCGGTAGTTACCTCAAGGGGTTATCCCCTTGGACCATATAGCACGCGTTGGAGGTGTTGCTTCCAACGTCCGAATCGCTCCCGGCATAGTATAGATCCTTTTCGCCAAGGGAGGTGATGATGTTCCAAACTACAAAAGCCGATTCAATGTTAGAAATCCTAGATAAATATTCATCATTTAGGGTTGACTTTAAAGCATGAATGGCCTTTGCATTAGCCTCAATATACTTGCTATTATTAACATATGAATCATTAATTGTAGCAAGATAAACATGAATGCCTAGAGCTTTGAGGTACAATGACATCTTAACCTTCCAAATTTGGATGTTAAGAATGTCAAAAGTGGGTGGTGACATGAAGTCCATGGTGTGTGTACAAAATATTGTGATTAGCCTAAAATGAGGATCTTTAACTCTAGCTTGTAAGACCCAAATCAAGAGCAATTGGCTCTGATACCAATTGTAAATCACCTAGAGGGGGGGTGAATAGGTGATGGCTAATCTAATAGTCACTTAATGACAAATAATGCGAAATTAAAAACTATTATGACCTAAACTAAACTATTACACTAAACACTATGTATAACACAAGAGTGTAGCCGAATTCCCCGTGAAGGGCTCTAGACTAACTCCTCAAGATTTCCCTAGATATGGGTTGAGGTGCCGCGTTGGCTCTCTTGGTTGAATACAAGTGTTAGCAAACAAACCCAAGTAAGTATATCAATTTAAGCACACAAGTATATCATGCATATAAAGATAGACAATAAAGGAATGCAAGATATAAAAGAGATAGATAGAGAGAGAGAGAGAGAATGAGCAATCACAAACACAAAGGTATGTTTCGAGGTTCGAGCACACTTGCTCTACATCCCCGCCTTCGACACACGAAGGATTTTCACTATGCTTGATCCCAATGGATCACTCCTTGGTGCCGCAACACCTACAATCCCTCGGACTCCCTAGTCCCGTACACACGCAAGCCCCACAAGCTTGCCGAGGCCGCACCTCAAACCAAGAGTTCGCACCCGAACCCTAAACAACAAGTCCCCACTAGGACCCGAAATAATGCGAACACAACCGTCCGCCTCCTCAAAGGAACAAAGTAGAACTTTGGTGATCACAACTCTTGATCACCTAAAATCCTCTCACAACAACACTCCTATAGGATGAATAGACAATGGGTTGCTCAAGTGTTTGTGAGGAAAACAAGGATTAGAGTGGTGGAGGAAAAACTCAAGAAATCTCTTTTAACACTCTCTTGATAAAACTACCTTTTGATAGGAAATATTTGCTCTCAATTTTGTGGAGAAAACCTCTGAAAAGAGTAGGAAAAACTGGCTCTAAAA